>JBAJNP010004044.1:0-35576 GCA_036877545.1 Yasuhikotakia modesta
TCGCGTAGCCGCAGACTTTTAATTCACTTCATGCATCCAGGAAAGTTGTGGCACTTTCATCATTATTGGATTGGAAATGTTTTTCTCCCACCTGTTGGCATGTTCAGCCACACATTAATCTTTCCAATAGACCATCATTCAGCATGAAGAGAGTGAACCTGCTGTAATCTCAATGCTTTATGGATTGTTTACAACTACATCCTAAATATAGGTCAGACTTCACCCTCTCTCTCCCCCTCTCTCTCTATCATCACTTTTTCTGTCCTTCATTGCCACAAATCTATACTGCTCACAGTGTTGAAGAGGCCTGACAGCTTGTAATGTGCTGAGGGAGTTTGTGGCTGTGTGTGTTCAAGGTCGTATTGCATCAGTATATAGGGCGCTACGCAGAGGGGCCTGATGTGTGTGACGGCGGACCCCGGCCCAAACTGGAAAGTAAAACGGTGCACCTGCTATCAACATGATGAATTGTGTCTTAGAGCAGTGGGGCTCCACCAATCATGGGTTTCCAAACTGTTTTAACTGTGTGGTAGGTAAGAACGTGAGCTTGTAAATTTGGGTTATGCAGTCAAAGTCATGTGTTAAAAAAGTGCACATGCAGCAACAGAAGTTCTTTATGTAGCAAAGTTTGCTAGTTTAGCGCTAACAGCAGTGCAGTCGAAATTAAAATGGCATAATTGCCAGAGGAGTAAGTAATATGAATAATAGATGCCGTGTCTGGCTGTAATTAGTGGTCAACAGCCTCACCCGCAGCAACAGGGCCTGTTACCACGCCAGAGGCTACAGCAATTATCATCCATTTATCTCAGCCGCCGTGACACTCTGTGCTTATTGTCCAAGACTTAGAAAGAAACAAGGAGAGAAACACCAAAATACAGAAAGAGTAAGAAATAACAAAAAATAGTTTTTTTAATACTGGTCTCATAAAATTTGCAAAAATGAATTCAAAGAGCTGCAATGCACAGAAAACATATGGTTTGTATGCGTGTAGGAGTAAAATGGGAGGAAGAGTCAGACATGAAAATGAGTAAATCAATTTACTGAGGTAAGCAGTCTGAAGCAATTAAAACCAGCTATTTATAAGAAACAAAGAAGACTCAGTCAGTAAATGATTTATGGTGTGGCGTCTGCTGCTGGTGTGATCACAAGTGACTCCATAGCTGTTTATTTCACTTGAGGACCTCACGGTTTCTTCTGTCTTGTGTTTTTTTTTGACACCTTGACATCTCACATCCACAGCACTGCAGCTTGTCGAATTGCATCCGTCTTGGGAGATTGTGACATAATAGAGGTTCATGTGAAAATGATCCTCCAGTGAGGAACATTCTTGCTTTACTATGTGGGAGGTGAATGTCTCTGTACCAAAAAAGGTTCTTATGCAGCAGAGCTTCTGGCTGGGTTTTAAAACATGGTAGCCACTGTATAGTTGGTCCAAACTGGTTATTAACTGATCCAGACTGGTCATGGACCAGCTACAAATCATCTCGCATCATCCTTGAAACCAACTACAACCATGTTTCAAAACGCAGCTAGCAGCTTAATCTGGGTTTTACAGCTGGCTGTTGAAGGCGTGCACAGAAATGGTGCCACCGCTTGTGCTCTTTGCCCTTCTTTCACGACAGCCCATTCCCACAGGAATTCTGTGTCCTGCTCGCAGGCATCATTGTGAAATGGGAAGCCTGCCATTGCTGTCTTTTTTTGCCATGAGCAATGTTAAAGCGCTGACAGGATGAGAGATGGCAATGGCGCTGACAGGTGCGGCGGAGAGCGCAGGTGCCGTTCTACGATACCGTGGCAGGATTTATGCCGGCTCTCACGCAGCGAGACGCCCGGCCCGAGCAGCTGCCGCAACCCTGCGCCGGGGAAAGCTAAGAGCTTTTAATTAGCCAGCCCCATTGCCATTAATTACCTCCAGGAGCCATTTGCCACGGCGAATCCTCCGCACATCTCAGAGACAGTGCGTCCTGTTGCCTTCAAGTACCCCACCTCACATCAATCTGCTGCTTTACGACTGTGGGATTTACAGCTGCAGTCGTCCTTTCACAGTAGGAGAGACGCATGAAATTAGAGAGCAAAAGAAAATGAGGGAGAGAAAGACAGGCTGTGGTGAGATTTAATGATGTGACATATTCCCCTCTCCATAACTTCCATTCTCTCAGCTCTCCTTTGCAGGAACTCTACGGCCTCCGCAGTCTCTTCTGTTCATTGCGGAAGGGCTTTATGCAAGAGATTAGTTTTCTGAACGACTTGTGGTGCGGTCGGTCCCAGGCTTTTCTCGAGGAAACAGGGCAGGATTCATTGCTCCGGCTAATTTAATTTCTCCCCATTGTACAAGCTAGATGATGAGGTCATCAGTCAGTAGAGAAACCTCCGACAGTCACCGCCGCTGCCAACAATGTGATAAAGACAAGTAATAACGCTTAAGTTCCTCAGATTTATCCTCGGGAGGGTGAATATTATAATCTGTAAGCATAACTCACAACTGAAATATTTATATCTGCTTCCTCACACTTCTGAGAGAATGAAGACAACTCTGAACCACTGAATTCATTCCTCATTTGCTGAGCAAAAGCACTTTTTCACGGCTGCCCCCACATCAGGTACCGCACGACTAATGTGGAGCAATTATCATTTGTGGGGAGCATCTAACTGCGGTTATAAATCTACATTTGCGTATTTATTTGGTAGCACATTAGGCTGTTGATTTTGAGGGTAATGGAAAACTGCGCCGCTGGGACGAGGCCTTGAGAGGAAACATGTCTGACAACTTCAACAGCAAGGTGACATGCAGATAAAATGAATTAGATACAAGTTTTTAAATCAACTTTTGTCAGCATATAAACATGACGCAGTGGGATGTATTAGTTTAAGCATTTCACATGAGAAATGACACCAGAGGTGTGGAGGGAGTTATCTCTTAAATTCCCTGATGTCATCCGCTAGGGCAAACTGGAGAGCAGAAACACAATAAACCTGGTGTTTCCTCAAGCGAGAGTCTCTTCCGTGATGTGGGGCTGTTGTGGGCCGTTCTCAGGGCATTTGTATGCTGTTGCTAAGATGATTTAAGTGGTTTTTAGAAAACTGTTGTGTGGTTACAAACATTGACTACACAGACTTATAGCATCTTCAATGTCAGTCTTTGTGTTTTTATTAACTTTTAAATTGTCTGCCACACAAAATAGGAAATAGAAGTTTAGATGATTAAAAACATACTTTTTGTAAAGCGAGCACATACCAGCACAGGCCTATGTTCCTCATTGCTATGGAAATACAGTTAAATCTTAAATGTTACCCTCAGTTGTGAGCATGAGGATTTTGTGTGTGGCACCTGAGAACTTCCTGTCCTCCTGCAGCATGTTTCCAGCGTCATAATGGGCTTCACTCCTCTGATGTAACACCGTTTTCAGTCATAATGAGTAACGCTGATATCTTCCATTTGCTATACAATCACCACAAACATGCCACCAAATGTTCATATGAAAGGTCTGATTTCTCTCCCTCTGCTGAACATTACTGAACATTTCTCTCAATGTAATCCTGCTTCTCCTTCACACCTGCTTGAGAATTCTTCACCTGTGGCCTTTGAAATTGATTCCTGTTCCTCTGCATCCAGGGTCATGGAGTCACTTGTGGTTTAACTGTTGCGATCCATGAGGAGAACTTGGTTTATTGACCAAAAAGAAACGTAATCACCAGATTTTTTTGTCAACGCATGACTTGCTCAGTGCAATTAGAGTGTCAAGAATCGAAATGTCAGGGAGAAAGATAGAAATTGAATTTACCTCAGTTGTGTTTCTGTGGTGTGGAACTATCATGAGCAGCTGAGCTGTTGTCTTATTGTTCTCCCTGAAATGCTTTTATAGGCAGTAATACACGAGACATCTGGAACTGCAGTCAGCTGTGCATTAATGTTAAAGCTTGTTAAGAGCTTTTAACAGCAGCATAAATTGTGTTGTGTTTCTGTATTTAATAAGTTAGAATTGAAGTGAGGTGTTTTTATGTCTGAAGCTGAGGTTTTTTTTTACATCTCTACAACTCTACATCTCCCAATTATAGCATAAACCTCCATTATATATGTTTATATGTATACATTATAAACATTACAAATACATACAATAATATTAATTTGTTTGATGCCCTAACCTGATGCCCTAATTTTCTGATTTATTGGCTGTGGATTCGTGTCATTTATGGCAAAAGAAAAAGGCTTTTTTGTAATAAGTTGTAACTGTGATCATTCACCATATAGTTTGTCTGCATTTTATATACTGTTGATAAAGTATTAAATCTAGCTAAAAATGAACTTTAGTCAGTTTGTGAAGAAACACTTGTGTGACAGAACTACATTTCCCATCATGCCTTGTGGCGACAGATAAAGCATCAATTAACAAATTGAATTCTTTCCACCAGAGCATCTACAACCAATAACAGATTTCAGTGAGGAAACATTCTGAGAGAACATTTGCCTGCCTTTCACAAATCACCCGAGAGGCGTCTCCAATACGTTCAGAACTGGGACACCTGATGGTTTCAGAAATTGGATAATTATAAGGAAAATGAGTTAGCGTTATTTCCTATTAAACAACAGAGTGGATAAGCTTCTCCCTTTTTCAACCTCAGTGCTCCATTTTAAAACCAGAGCGATTCTGTGCTGAAACATCAGCTATGCTGCGTTTGTTCCGCCATAGTAAAAGTCAGTATGCCTGACAAATATGAGGCCTTGCCTTCCATAAACCAGCAATCATATCAAGGGAAGCAGGAAAGATGCTTCCCTGTTGTTCTCTTGACCGAGTTCCTTGTTTTCATTATGAGCTCTGGTTGCAGGCAGGGCTTAAGAGAATTAGCAGGCTTGGCACAATGGAGTGCATTTTTCTCTCTTGTTTAAAGTAAGCTGTAGTGTTGTTTTCTCTCCCTCTTGGGTTTTAACAAAAGAGTTTTATCCGCTTGCCGGTCGTGAGCCGCTGAGGCAGATTGGACTTGTGTATGTTGTGGAATCACGGTTTGTCAGAACACGACCCACAGGCAGCGCTGTGCAATGCTAATGCCACCGTCACACAAGTCTGTGTGAAGTCGCTACTTATTAATTGATTCATCAGCAGGAAAAGGCTGGTGGCAGATAAGGAGACTGAAATAAAGATAAATTTCCCCTGAGTGGTGGATAAAGACTGTGTGGATGAGGTGAGCGTGTGTTTGTGTGTTTGTGTGTGTGTGTGTGTGTGTGTGTGTGTGCGCTGGTGTGTTAGGCTGCCATACAAATGTTATTGTTGATTCCAAGCATGGATGGCATTTTCTACTCCATCTAAATGAGTTGTGAAGTTAAAGGTCTGTCTGTATTACTGAGACCTGCTCCATTCTGTGGGTGAGAACATGCAGGAATGTTTCCTGCCTGACTTGAGCTCATCTTTGGGGAGGTACCGTAGACACATTAGCGTGACAGAATCCAGTCTATCACTTTATCCATCTCTGTCCATCTGTTTGTCTGACTGCCTGTCATGTATACATGTACACACATGTACACACAGTTGTTTGCTATAATCTACTGTAAATAAAACACATTTGTCATTTTGGAAAACAAACAGCTTCTAGTTGTTTTGAATGGTTTTTGTCTGGTGTTTTAGGCATAAAGCTGTTTTTTAACTGGTCTTTTAAGTGAAAGAATTAATCGAATTTACTTCCTTGCTCTGACAGATGCGTCTCTGGTGGTCAAAGACTTCAGTAGTGAAAGAGCAGCTTATTGATTGGACGACCTGAGCGAATGAGGCATGAGGATCTGCAGAGCAACAGTGATTAGACTGTAATAAAATGGCATAATTCCTAATTTATGAATATGTAAAAGTGAGTGATGGCCATACACAATTAAAGTGATATTAATTGCCTGCAGTCTGTTGGAAACACAGTGTTCTGATCCACAAAGTATCACAACGATTCCAACACTTTCAAGTTTGGATATTACTAAAACTCATCATTTTTCATTAACAATTTCTGTCTTTTGTTCTGTAGCTTTTCTGTATCAAAGTCAAATATAACTGAGCATGTCTGTTTTAGACCATCTTAAAAGGATAGTTCACACAAAATTGAGAAGTCTTTCATCATTTACTCAGTCACGTCATTTTAAATCTGACTTTTTTGCTTTTGAGGAACACAAAAGAAGATATTTTGGAAGAAGATATCTTGGTAATTAAACAACAGCTATTGAACAGAAAACCAATAAACATTTATCATACATATACCATATTTTGTGTTCCACAAAGAAAAACAGTCAGTTTGTCAGTTTGGAAATAAATGATGGAAACATTAACATTTTGGGGTGAATTATCCTATCATGAGCTGGCTGTTCAGAAAACGAGGCAGATTGATGGTTGTGTAAAGCCATGATACTCACACAGACACACGTCTGTGTTTGTCATTCAATGCTAGCTGCTGTGAGACCGGAGCGCACATCAGCAGCGCAGAATTCCCTGATAATTCCACTCATTTCCATCTCTCACCAACCTCGTCTAATTCCCACAGTTCTGTCCCCCCTCAGCTCCCTTCATTTTACTATTGTTAATTTATCACGAGCGCCAGACTCCGCGGCGGTTTATCAGGTCGGCAGAGTTACAGCTCAGACTCGGAGGTGAGATTTCCCAAAGGAAAGATTCCGATGACACCCAGCTCTACTTTCCCTGCTCTTCATTACTGCAAGTGTACACTTGGCTGGTGCCGCAGGCTATGGGGGGCCGACTGCACTATAAGATAAGGGAGCCGAAAGCTGGCTGTGTTGCTCTGGCTGTGTTGCTCTGGCTGTCTGCTGTCATTCCGACACTGGCAGCAGTCTGCTGGGATCCGTGTGTCATTACGGATACAGTGTTGTGTAATTAGGTAAGGAAGTGGTACAATCTCTTGGCTTATAAGATTGGATAGCGTCAGGAAATGTGGGGAGGCAGACTTGCTTGTAAAGCAGAAAAGGTTCAGGTTGTTTTCTCTTTGTCTGGCCCAGAACACGGATGGAGCAGCGCTGTGTGTTACTAATCACAGAAAGTTAAGTCGGCATGCAGCAGAAACTGCTGCGTCTCTGCCCTTATTCACACGCCAGTCACAGTGATTGACAGGTGGGTGATGTGTCTAACTGATAGCGCTGTTCAAACACTGTAAGCTAGGAAGTGTGCACACTTAATCAGCAGGATTATGAACACTAACGAGAGGAACTTCTATGAGAGAACAACTTTCAAGTTAGCTTGAGCTCTGGTGTGATAAATCCGTCAGAGTGGAGATTCTTCTAATTTAGGATCTGATTATTTGCTTTGGGTTTTAGGGCTGAAAACAAACTAATTCATATGGAATGGAAAGGTAGCGCTATTTGCACAGCTGATATTACGGATTAAGACGACTGTGAGCGCAACAGATTGTGTGTCTGATGCGGTGTCAACGAAAACAAAAATGTGTGTGTTTGCTTTGGGGGAGTTAAGCCTGGGCGCACACTGCATCCTTTAGCCACACGGCCAAACAAACAGGCGACCGGGCACCAAGCCATTAAATAATTACGAATGTTCACATCCGTCATCCAAAGCCACACACCAGCCGCCTCACTCAGTCTCAGCAAGGCCACAGCTGAAATTTCACCACGCTACAGCGGTTTAGCCGGCCGTGATCGTAAAATCGTAGATTACAACTTTCCTTGACAAATCCGTACCTACAGCAGGATTTATTTGTGTTTTGGCAGTTATAGGCAAATTCTGCTCTCCCGGGTTTCCGCCCACAGGCTTTGATTAAATGGTTTTATACAGTGTTTGTCGGGTGAAGCGCGAGATACAGGCTCAGATGAAACGCAGTGTGATTTCTGCACAAGCTCCTTTCTCTCCCAACCTGAGGTATTAATGTGCCATGTAATAGACAAATAAACCCACACAGGACGCCATTGGAGGATGAGAAATACGCTTACAAAGACGCCCGCGCTGGACGGATGCTTCAATGAGTCGAGCGCTGAGGGCCCGGGGATCGTAGCAGAGATGAGCAATTCTCACAGTCTGATAACAGACATTATAAACACACACTGGGCCTTTTTATTGAACCTACACGCTCAGAACTACTGCAGGAGCTGCCGGGCTTGTAGGACAACTTTAGTGCAGTGAAGAATTATGGGTAATTAGTGGTGCTTGCAAAGGCAGACATCACTGTTACTGTTGCGCTCACTGAGGGTTTAAACCTTTAACCTCAGTTATTAAACTTTGTCAGGATCCATTTATGCAGCTTATTAAGGAGAAGTGTGTTGTTTGTTTTGTAAGCGGTTTTCATCTGGCAAATAATGAAACACAAAAATAATTGCATATACTTACATTGAAGCCGTATCTTGTGCTTGAATTATTATTGACATTTGGGGGTGGGCCAGAAGACAACTACCCTAGCAACTGTATATCAATGCCTTAGTAACCGCCCTCAGCACCCTAGCGGTAAGGTGATGAGATTAGCACAGTAATGATCAGGTTGGCATAATGATGAGTAAGGAAGCAAAAGTTCCAAGCTTCCCTTTGACGTGAGGCATGCGCTGATAAAATGCGATCTCATTAAACAACACGGTGGGAAAACAAGGGAGAAACACAACGAGGCTAACGGGAGAAGCTGCCCACAAACTTACACCAAAGGAGACACAACAAACTTTAAAAAAGTTTTAATGACAGACATTCTCAGCTACTAATTGATCAGCAATGAGCAAATAAACAATGCTGACAAATAATTTCTCAGAGTTTCTGTTTGTTTTTAATGCAGGTTAATTTATGTTTTTTGCTGTTATTCTGAGAGCTGGAGGATTAATTAGCAGAGAGCGTCTGATTTCTGCATCTGCAGCACGGCTCTGATTCATGAACAGGTGCTCAGATGTTCCTCCATCAGGTTTGCTGAGACTCAAATCTCCTAATCTGCTGTTGGCTGTGGTACAAAAGTCCCAATTGCTCCTCAGCACAAACACTAAAGCGCTCGTTTCTTCTCCCATTTATCTGACGAAATAAAGTCTTTCACAGGCAGTTTTACTGCTGATTAAAGACATTAAAGATATGAATTCATTGTCTTTCAAATATGTCAGTTTCTGCGCAAGTCAACTCACAATGGAGTTAAACAGAAATTGGCTGTGGTCGTGTTTGATGAATAGACTCAGTTATTGCATTAATTGTTGCATTTAATTAAATGCAATTAACGGTGGAACAACCTAATTCATGAACTGACTTCTTGAATGCAACAAATTCAAAGAAATTTCTGTCTAAATTATTTTAGCGTGCAACAATTTTTGTATGAATGGTTTTATCAGTGAATCGAGCTTTCAGTTCGGTCTAAAAATTTACACATCGTTCTACATAAATCATTTGCAAGTGATTTGCAATTTTGCAAGTGATTTACAGAGAAACTCGCTTTATGAAGTCAGTTTTCAGTCTATTTTTTGACCTGATGGATTTTTCAGGGATATTAAGATAAATGAGAGAGTAGCTCTTATGTCACAGTAGATTGTTGGATGGATTGTTACCTAAAGGCAGATGTTGTGTAGATGAGGCTGATATGTGCACAGCTGGAGAAAGATGATGCGTTTTAAATCTGCACTCCATTAATAACATGTTGAGATGCAGGGGCTGTAATTGGTCTAGCGCAGGTGTTTGTTTGAGGGAAGCTCTGTGCTGCAGGTTACAGTATCTGGCATCTAATTAGCTCTGGGATTTCATGTCATGTGTTCATCTCATTGGATGATAGTTTGTATGATATATGCATACATTGGCCTTCTCTCTCTCTCTCGCTCACTCACCCTCTCTCCCACACTCTCTCCCACACTCTCTCGCTGGCTTTGTGTCTGTTTGTTAGGTTGTGCACAAATATTGTGCTGCATGAATGTTTGATACAGAAAGTTTGGCAGGATAATGCACTGCATATACAACTATCTCTTAATTCCTGTGGGAGTTTAAGCAGAAAGCCAGAGAGACATAAACAGTAAAAAAGTGCAACATGTAGACTCAGGAGCTTTCTGTGTTTAACTCAAACACTGGACAGAAAGCAGCTGTCAGAGTCTCTTCAGGTGAACAGCTGTTTGCTTGAAGAACTTCATTTTGATCTTCGTTGGCTCCTCATGTCAGCTGTATGGTCTCAGGTGTCTTGTGATTTCATTGGTTTTGTGAGTGTTTTGTTATGGTTTGCATTGCATACATCAATAAATAAAGCTTGATTAGTTTCAGGTGATTCATACAGGAGAACTGAGGACTTTGGGGTAAGATTGGCTTGATCAAGGGCAACGTAGCTGTTTTCTGTCATGGAGCTTTAAATCTACAGTGAAAATGTTCTTCAGCCTTTTGTAGAACAGAAGAGAATCATCCAGAGAAGTTTTGCCTCAGTTAAACATGTGACGAGCGCTAATGAATATTTCCATAAAGACTTTTCTGTTGAGACTCACTTTTCATGTTAGATCTTCAGTGTGAACTTCAGACAAATATCTTCTTTCTCTTGCTACTGAAGTTTATTCTTGTGGTAGAATTTGATTTGTTTCCAACATTAATAAAAAGCTTATCTTGCGTTCCTCAGCAAACACTTGAAATGCACCAGAGAGGGTTGTAATATTAAACTTTGATCAAATATGATCAAATAAAACTTTCACAACTTAAAAAAAGTTGCATTAATAAACATAAGTAAATGTGCGGGTCGAGCTTTAATGTAATGCTCCATTTACATGAACGACTTTTCGTGATAGTGAAACAATACTTGGCTTTAAAAGACACACTAGCAGAAAGTGTTTTAGATAATAAAATGCACTTGCTAAACAGCTCAAGGGTCTGTAAGACAGTTTCCACAGCCCTTAACATTCATGTGATACAAACCAGTATGAACCGTTGAGCAACATGAATATTCATATCCCAGAAATCAGCATTCAGTTCTCCTGTGTGATTTTAAACAAGCGCTGCATGATAATTGTTTGCTTATGGTGGATGTTGGTCAGGGAGAATTTGACTTGTGTGAGGTGCTTTGCTTACATTCAAACACTTTCTGCTGAGGACATCTGATTCCTCGCTGCCTGTGTGAACCAGAGACTGTAGCATAATAACAATGTAAATCTCTGTTGTTTGTGTTTTGTAGTTTAATTGTGTATCATTGCACGACTGGGTGAGGCTGTGGATGACTGTAGATGGAAAACACAACACACCATTCAAAATGTTTTACAACAAATAAGAAACCAAGCTGAGGGTAGAGATGATATTGTGTGTAGACAGTTAGACCTGAAGCTCAACACTGGCAGCTGTAAAGAAGTCATTGAGGACTTTGTTACAAGAAATTTAGATGCTCCTGGAAAAAGGCCGTCAGTCAATCTTTTGTAGAAATAAAAATCTATAGACCTGTATATGAATGAATCCACACAACAGGTCTGTGACATCTGTAGCAATCCTTATTTAACCAGGTTGAAAATCATTGGGGTTAAAATCTATTTTACAAAAGTGACCTGAAAAAATGTTTTTATTGGCATTTCAGAACACAGAATATTTTTCTCTGTTCAGCACTAAACATGAATTCAGCATAAAGCAAATCTTATTTTGCTGTGTTTTAGTTAAAACCTGTTAAAAATCCAGTAGTCATTTCTTGTCAGCATGACATTGGACAACAACAAAGTGATTCTGCTTGGATTTCATCTAAATAGAACTTGAAGCCCAAACTCTTACATGTAAGCATGGCAATTTCAGTCATTCATGAACAATGAATTAGTTTACAGTTTTAAACCATTTAAATATTAGTTTTTTACACTATTGATTAGAGTAAACACTCATAAACGGTATATACAGTAGCAATACTCAACACTTTAACACGTAACAGTGAGAAGAAGATGTCCCAGTTCTGATGCCACAGAAATGTCCTTGGTGACACAAATGTGCTGTGGACAGCAAAACACTCGGTGTCGCTCAGGGGTGCCAAGAATAAAGTGATATTTTCTGAAAGAAAAAAAACAGAGATGCAGAAGTGATTCTGAGTGGATATGATGTGCCGTGGCCTCAGGTGTTCAGAGACCAACTGAATGGGTGTTAAAGGGACAAACTGGAGAGGAAAGTGAGTTTAGGAACTGAACACATGGAGACTCCAGTCACCTCACTAAGGCCGAATGCACAGACTGTCACAACACCACAACTGCATGAAGATTCATTTCTTATGTGTTTCACTGGAAATATAATCAGTCCTTATAAATAATGACAATAATAATGAGTTTTATGTTTGAGTGACCTGTTGCTTTACTGATAAATCTTAAAAATTATTTTCGGTCTGATATTTTGAAACATGTTTTGATCATGACATTTTATTGCAGATGGTAAATATTTTTACTTGGCTTTACTTTTAATTTTACTTTTTTGGCTTGCCTTTTTATTTTAAATTCTCACCTTCAGTAGCTTAAGTAAATAACAGCTTATTTAAAGAATTTTGCCTTTCTTAAGTATCATTTAGTAACTAAGAGAAAAAATGAACACATGCCAGAAGAAAAAATGACAGAAGCCATAACAGAAATTTTACAAATGAACTATGGTATTTGCAGAATTTACGTCTTGTCAACTATTAACAAAAATATTAATAGTTGGCTCTGAGTTTGTGATGCGTTGTTGTTTTATACAGATTTTACACGTGTCATTTCACCTTTGTGCTGTTGTGTAACTTTGTTTAGATGCTGGAGAAACAGAATCTGTGAATCTATGGATCCAGATTCCCAGAGATTTTCAGCGAGAGATTCTGGACTCTCAATATTTCATTCTGCAAAATCAAACATGGTTTTATAACTGTAAATTCCTCTTATAAAAGCACAGTGCATATTTCTTCTTCATCTCTTTTAGAATTAATTATTAATGTCTCTGGAGTTTGTTTTCGACAGTGCTTAAATCTTTATTTCATTTATATTCATCCTTTTTCATTCTGTTTAAATGTGTGAAGACTGAGCTCTGTGTTGTCACATCATTTAGGCAGACGGTGCCGCCGGAGTCATTTGGGTTCGTTTCATTCCTGCTCTTAAGAGAAACTGCCAAACCCCAATGACAACAGTGTAAAATCCATTACAGCCTGTGAAAAAGACAAATCTGCCTGCATCGCTTTGCATTCTTTCCGCATGCGTGCGCATATCTGCGCAGTCACGGGGGATTGTCAAATCTTACTGCATGCAGAACCTACATCCACACGTACCGTTAATCATACAGAAAGATAGAAAGATTGCAGATCATTAGCCTATGGACCGTGTTAATCTGTAGCATAAAGCACAGATTTAACCCGCTTTACACTCCTGAATTATACATCCCGAACCGCCCACTCCACACGCTTGGCAAAAACGCACAGAGTGAAACATTTAATAATGTGATCTTTGTGATCTTTAAAATGATTTGGGGGAGGTTATACATTTTGTATTATAATAATATGATGTACACTTAGATTATAATAATCTGAAAGTTTGATGTACACTTGCAAAGAACAGTAAACATACAGTGGTTTAGACACTTTAAAAGTGCTTTTTGTAATCACATATTCATACAGTGCAGAATACAGCTGCACACATGCAGTGGGCTAAACCTGGCTTTCCTTTCAGATAACTGTCTCTGACATGTTCATAGTTGAATAAGATTTACTCATTCACTGCTTTATTGTTTCACTGCTTTATTGTTTCACTGCTTTACTGTTTCACTGCTTCACTGCTTTAATGCTTCACGGCTTCACTGCTTTTCACTGTTTCACTGCTTCACTGCTTTAATGCTTTAATGCTTCACGGCTTCACTGCTTTTCACTGTTTCACTGCTTCACTTTAACAGAGTACTGGCAGTTGTACTGTGTGTACTGTGGAAGTATTTCAGTAAACGTGATCTGTGTTTTCAGTAATAGCATGAACACAGATGAAACTGTTTATGTCACGGTTATGTTATGATGAATACAACGAGGTGATCTGTTTGTAGCACAGAGTTTGTAGTAGTGTATGTCCGTCGTGTGCATGAGGGCTTTTCAAACTCCTGAAAACTACTGCACAATCAATATGTCAAATTCAGTATGTGGCCACCAGCGTCTCTGGCATCTTAGCTGGACTCATTGTCACCTTCTGAGAATGCAAACAACAATCGATAGTTGATCCTCGGGCCCAAATCGACTGGGCTGGTTGTGCAGATTTCTTGTGGAGATCTTTGTGGTGATGATGCTTCATGTTTGGTATGAAGAAGCCCTGAAGGAACACAGAGAGAGAGAGAGAGAAAGAGAGGGAGAGAGATCTCCAGCACCTCAGCAGATTGGCTTCATGTGGGCGTAGAGAAGTTTGACCCGCGCCTGTGTCCTCTGAGGGCCCAGCATCCCGCGAGCTCTTTCTTCACACTTCCACACGGGTTCAATATGTCAATAAGGAATGCAGGGCTGTCAGAGTCAGAAAGAAACGGTGAGAATTAGTGCAGAAACAGATATTCTATCAGTTCACATATGCTTCTAATCCCCTGACACTGCAAGTGTTTCAACTGCGCCTACGCAGAAATGCTGCCGTTTGACTCAAAGAAACGTATAATATAATCCAAATGGTGAGGAGAAGCGTGACTGTTTAATTCCCTTCAGATGTGACACACGGACGCATCTTATTCCGCTAAAGGGGCTGATGGCGTTTTGCTGTTGATGGTCATATTAAGAGAATTAATCTGCTCTTGGGGGCTTTTGCACTGATAGTGACAGAGAAACCAGGAGTCCTTCATTTTTATAGCGAGTGGGCGATCTGAGGCGACAGAGGCCGCTGCTGATGCGATAACGTTGAGCGGGGCTCAGTTGTATGCAAATGTGCACCAGCACGATTAGGCGACAACCAATGGGCTTGCAGATAGCAGTTGAGTAGGACCGCCCTCTAGCAACCAATATAAAGTGACTTGTGACCAGTTATTATATTGGTGTCAGCATGAACGGCCCTTTATATACCACTTCTTTATTGCCATTTCATCTCATTATGCTTGTAATAATGGAGTGCACACCTTTAAGGCATCTGAACACTGGAGTTCACTCTGAGCAGACAAGTACTGAAGCCACTGATATCAGTGAGAGGAATGAAAAGGAAATATGGGGGTTTTCAAAAGTGATTATTCATTATTGTGAACCAATTACAATTTCAGGAGTTTGATTGGCTTTCTCGCTCCATTTCCTACAGATTCACATCCATCAGAGATTTTTCAGTGTGTAGGCGCTCAACAAAACGACAGGTTTGGAAGGGTCTTGGAAAATAAAAAGAATTCAACAAAATCAATAGACTCTCTTGAGCAGTTTTTGGACCACTGATCCAAAACAGACAGCCAAATGTAAAAAGAGAGATACAAAGAGACACTTTAATCAACAAATCCTCATTTGCTCTGTTTTGGTCTCCAGGAGCAACGAACCTGTCAAAGACTATTGGGCCGAATAAGCCAATTTAAATGGATAAAAATTTTAGAAGAAGGTCCATATTTTCTGAAGGAGGCTTCATGTTAGACTCTTACAGCAGTAAAGCGGTGATTAATTCACTGAATAATGACAGATATGATGCTGTGATTTGGGTTTTTATGTGTGTATATTTTAGAAATGTATGACTTCAGAGCAAAGAACGCACAGAGACTGATGATGAGAGGAAGGGATCAGCAAATGTCAGGAGGGATTCGTTGGTTAATGCCACTCACATCAGCATCTCTCAGCTCTGACAAATGCTCTCTCCCAAGTGCCACCCTTGGTTTTTGTGGTCCTCTTCTAAGTCCAGACTTTATTGAGGTTAAGCTACATAAACTGTCACATAGTATTTGGGCTGATATCCCTGCTGGATGTCAATGCAGGCTCAGCAAAATCGCACAGTGACCACAAGGGGGCGCCTTACTTTTAACTAAATGCTTGTATTAAAATATAAAGGTATTCTAATATTTTCATTTATTTAGTAAACTGATTTACAAGCGTGAACACTGGTGTGTTTGGCCAGTATACTGAAGCTAGGAGCTGTCTGAGCTGCAGAGAGATGATGGCTTCCTGCCTGAGGGGGTAACACAAAAGTTTTGGCCCCTTAAGGGCTAAGAGTAACAGTTCTCTGGCCCTTAGCCGAAGGGTCTCTCTCTTTTTTGGCCACAGTGTCCGGCTTAGTGATGCACTATTGACTGAGTGACAAGGGTCCCAATATATCAAACTTCAATAATTCATAAACATTTCATAAGGTTTAAAAGGCACCATCACCTACAAGTGAACATTGTCATTTTTTATTCACCTTTATATGTCAGACCCACAGAAAACTCTTTTTTTTACAGTGACCCATTTTACAGTGACAGGGTCTGTCATGCTGCAAAAAGACATTAAACATTTTCTTGTAAATATAAGTATCATGTAACTAGTTTCATTAAACATGATAAAGCACATAAAGTAAAAGAAAAATTTTATAATTGTTACAAGACAAATGAAAATGAAGAATGCTTAATTTTCTTTATTATTTTCTTTGTCAGGCATCAATGTAAGCCGTCATTATCTGGAAAAGAGCTGCAAGATTCTTATATTCTTTTAGAAATTGTATTTTTTTGTGGTGAACCGTCCCTTTAATAGCCAAACTACACACTGCAGATGACCAGAAACATTTATGCTAACTTCACAAAAAACCTTCATTTCTTTTGTCTCATCAACACCTGCATAAAACATCCCCACGCATGCGGTCAGAGCCGCACACACACGGCACACAGTAAATATTTCAAACACGCAGGGCAGACCCCCAGACCCCTCGCTTCCTGCAGCAGGAACTGAGAGGTACAAACATGCCAGGCACATATTTGCTTGTTTGAGAACAAGCTACAGCAGCAGAATGTATAAAAAGGCAATTATTCCATCCGCGCTTGATGCCTGACTGCGTTCAAGTCCGGCTTATTGCCCTGGACGCTGTTCTCTGCACTCGGCTCTGTTCTCAACACAACATTTCCTCAACAAAATACAAATTTAGCCTCTGAGGGCCGAGAGCCGGAGCTCATCTTCTCTCCCGCCACGGACCTTCACATCTTCTCCTCCTCTGCTGGATGGGTTGAGTGTCTAAATGAAGCTGAGAGGAATCTCATTATTTCACCTTAAAGGCAGAGGTTAGCCGGGGAGATAAACGCTGAGCGCTGGCAGTTCTAATGGAGCCACAGCAGATGGCAAAGCTGCGGTGTTCAAATTATTTCCTGCGTCTTTATCCCTCAGAGAGACGCTGCAACAAAACTGCAACATGCTCAGAGCAATTAAATCATGTCTATTTTTAACTAAATATAGGTTAAATTACAGAGTGGCAGCTCACCGATCAAAGCAACTCGTTTGGCAGAAAATGATAAAACGATTCCCAGCATGACTTTCCATCAACAGTTTTCCCAGAAATGCAGGACATGTTAACAAATCTGAGTTAAATTTTCCCTCCTTTCACTGACCAAGTAACATTTAAGAATTCAGGGGACGTGTTTTTACCTGTATCATTTTAGCATGTTTCACTCTTGTGTAACATTTACTGATGCAGACTGATTGATTTAGTAAATTAATGATAAATATGTCGTGTGTGTGTGTATATATATATATGTATATGTATATATATATGTGTGTGTATATGTATGTATAATTTGGCAGAAGTGAAGGGATTAAATGGACAAACACGCTTTAATTTTGCATGGAAGGAGTCAGAACATCAGAATGTTTATTATCTCTGTACATGTGCTGCAGCAAACATCCACCACCTCCAACCCATGCTGAGGCTTCCTGAGGTAAAATTACATGCTGAGGGCCTCCCACAACCAGAGAGAGAGAGAGAGAGACAGGCAGGCCTGCCACACGTGGGTCACCAGGCTACACCTTCTTGCACACAGATGCCTCCTGTGCTTTTGTGTGTAAGAAGGCCTCATTTGTGTGTGTGATACATTGAGACACTCCAATATGCTGTATTGCCCAGAGACTGGATTCCATTTGTGCAGCGGGTGTGACATACAGGGTAGCTGAGGAACGGACCTTTAAGTGAGAACATTGCAGAAGTAAAGCTCTGCTGGGGCAGGAGGTGATATGAAAACCCTCGGGCGTTGGCTGTCACATACATCCATTCAGTGCACCCGGGCGGAGACATGATGGCACAAAAGTCCCTACAGTTTAGAAACTCTAGCTTGATTACTTTAGTTTGGCTTTGTTAACTTTTTTTTAAAAGATTCTGCATTTATTTGAGTGACCTCTGACCCTCACATAACTGAAATCCACAACAGCAGAAACATCACGGGTTGTTTATGGTTTCTAAATGAGCCTCCGACAATTCCTGCTGGAGCGCTCGGATAAAGCTGCTCGTCTCTGAGCTGGATTTTACAGCGACCGGTTTAAACTGGATCTATCAGCAGCGCTGTCTTAGTCTGAGTTGCCTTTCATTGTCTGGAATGTCTTTTTGTTTGTAAGAGATTTATAGTATTTGTGGCGATATGAATGCACAGATGCATTTGTGTAGCTGCTGGTCGCACTCTCAGGGACAGAGAGAGAGAGGGAGCCTGAGTCTTGCTGACTCCACAATCAATATGGTTGAATCAGATGGTGACCAAAAAAAAAAATCCATGCCACTTAGCGCTGGATTGTCTGGGACTGAAGCACTGTGTTGGGTCTGTGATTTAATAAATGAATCGGGGCTGTCTGGACCTTTAATTGGTGTTCTGATGATTACACTGCAGGCCACTGGAGAGATCGGATCAGTGCAACAGTGATTAAAAGCCTGTCTGCTCTAAATATTTGTTCCCAAAATCACTGTGTTTCCTGTACCGCTCTGCTGCGTATTGGGTCTCACTGCAGTGATGTCCAAACTCTATGTAAACACTTTTATTTCCTGTGTAATTTGAATCTATTCTCATAATAATTTGCTCACTCATGTCATTCTAGGTGTAAGTTATTTTTGAGGTTGAACACAATCAGAGTTACATTAAATAATATATATAATATAATAGTGCCAGAGATTGAAGTGATATGTTTGTGAAAGAAAGTGATTCATATTTTAAGGGTATTAGAGTTTGATATATGACATTTAAATGTAAATATCTGTATGAATCAGTACACCCAACATGGCGGCACGCTGACTCCACATCAGTAACCTTAAATCTCATTGGTTGCTGCGTACCTCATGACTAGTGGTCAAATGTATTGTGATGAAACACCAGAAAATATCTGAATTTAGTCCTGTGCTATTTAATACATCTACACATGAATACTACATATGTGTCTTTTTGCTAAGTGTCATCTTTGACAATCTAATATCTGTAGTTTTGATCCACTTATTGTGACTCTGTGTATAAAGAATTATGAATTAGAAGTGGTCAGATTGGACAGAACAAATGCATTTACACCCACATTCAGGAAAACATCCAGTATGAAATGTTAATGCAGAGAAGATGCAGACGTTGAGGTTGGAGTGTGCGAGTTCTGCACTCATGTTTACACTGAACCAATGCAGGGCCTGAAAATCCCTCATTTATTTAGTTACGCTGCAGATTTTAAACAGGGAGGTGAAGTCATGCAAAAATGATGGTTCCTCCGGTCAAAATCTCATCACGCATCTGAAGTCTTACTGGTGCATCTGAGCATTCATTAGCACATTAAAACCTCTGTGGATAAAATACTGTGACGTTTGCAAAGCTCCACAATCCGGCCTTGAAGTGCAAAACTAGACGAGGGCTGAGTCAAGGTTGAGCGCGGTTTGGCATCTGCAGGAAAAGGATATATATGATATATGTGCATATATTGTGTATGAAAAATACGATGAAACTTAGATACACTCACAGCTGCGGTAACACTGAGTTGCTGTGTGTTATTTTGCACTATATTGAAAATGTGTAAATTTGCCACTAGCTAAAACATTAACCTGTTTCAGATTCTGAATTAAATTGCAGTTAATAGATCAGAAACTATATCTGTATATAATGCAGTCAGCGTTTTGTTAAGCGTACACATGTATAAAGTCAGCACCTCATTCTGTTTGAAAGAAACAAAACAGCTTAGACAACAAATATAATGAAAGGTTACGGCACTCACTTCATAACAGTCTCTCCATGCTAATGTAACGCTTTCTGATCTTTCTCCTGAGCTTTCGTCTGATTGGCTGAGACGTGAAACCATTGGCAGTGACCTCATTGCTGATTTAGACCACAGACTGTGTCAGTGTCTGGCTTTGATGAGCCTCGCGCTGAGAGACTCTGCAGATCCTCTCTGAGCGGCCGCCCTAACTGCAGTACATAAAAGTTGAATAAGCGCTTTGATAAAACCGGGAGATGTCACTAAATTTAAGAATCCATCCTTAGGGGGGAACCGAGTAAAACAGTGAGATTAAATAGTCTGGTGGGAGGGAAGACAGCATAAACAGCCCTTAAATCTTCTGACTGAGGATCTATTTCCCCTTGGATTCATATTTCATGATTCTAGTTATGAAGAGGCAGCGAATGTTTAAACCCTAAATGTACAGCGTCCTTCTGGAGACTGGAAGATTCATTCTGCGCGTCAGTGATTTCAGGAAATGTCAATGCAGGTGAAACCGCTGTTTTAGTGCTTCCAATTAGACGCAGGTCTGATATAAGCAATGGCCTCTTGAAACTCCATCTGCATGTTAACCGCTGGACCCCGGAGTGTTTCCATGCTCTTATGTAAAGGGCCGTTCTCTTTATCCAATAATCCACTGAATAACACTTTACCTAACGCCCATTCTAGCCAATTAACTGAGCGTTAAGCTCAGCGTATGTTAACATACCTGCCAGTGAAGCGTTTTCAAGTACCAGTATTGATTCACAATGCTTGTTGAATGTTTCCTCCTATTGTACCATAAATAACTGCCCCATCCTGCCCCCGCCTTCTATCGATGTGTACAGCAGAATGTTCCAGCTCACTGCGGCCTCGCTCACCTAATGGCAAATAACAAACCAATGAGATTCACTAAAGACATTGATTGGTTGTAAGAGAGGTTAATGCTGGGGGTTCGTTTCTAAGAACTCTTTTACTAAGTTCTTATAGGTAAACGAGTCAGTCATTGATCCGGAAGACGTTGTTGTAAAAGGAAAAAAACGCTTTATTAGTTCCTTTGGTTTTCCAACCCTGCACAACACAGACCAACTGTTCTGATAACAAGCCAGATTCGTGTCTGTCTGCAGAACATACAGTAACATTCAGAGCCCTGATATTAGGTCACACAGGTTTTAATAACTGTTAGCACACTGATTATCAGTCTCAGGTTGGTTTGAAGAGCGTTATGTTGTGGTTGTGTATAAGGGTACTGGCTAGTTGGCAAGAACTTTTTATTTATTTACGTAGTCAGTTTTACTGGCATTTTTCAATTGCTGAATTTTTGTTTGACATCCTTTTGTCATAAAATCCTCTTTTTTTAGATGTCACAGAATATTGTCTGATGTTTTGTTTTAATGACAGTTAAAGAAATTGAAAACTGCCCCCATTCTTTTTAAATTAAAGTCTTATGCTATCAAGCAGAGTTTTATTCAAACATGCCCTCAAAAATTTCCCATAAACCCCAAAATCTCCTCCTCATTCCTCAATGACTCATGCAGTCTTACAGTCATTCAGTTTAACCAGCCTGATGCTGTGCAAGTCTGTAATAATCCCTCATGTGTGACATGAGAACAGAGGTGACGTGAGTCTCAGAGATGCAGGAACACAAAAGAAAAGCTCTTTCTTCACAAACATCAAAGAACAAGTAAACTGAAGCTACACTCAGCGTTTGACTGAGAAACATTGTTCTCGGTGCTGAGGGCAAGCCAGTGACGTCAGAAACATTAATGATGTGTTACAGCAGAGATACTTGTGGTTCAGCAGTAATACTGTAGGAGGATTGTGGTCACTGACCAGCATCTTGTGTTTTAATGGCAGCTGTTGTTGTTTGAATAATTTCTGATGGCTCTGATGGCTCAGAAACAGAATTACAATGAGACACATACAATGTGAAATGGAGTGTTACAGGTTATGACAGACAGACAGACTGACTGACAGATACACAATCATTCCATTGTAGATGAAGTATAGACACAGACAGACAGACAGTCAGTCAGACAGACAGCCTAATTGTTTTTTAACAGTTTAAAAGGCCTTTGGTCTGTTTGCAGTATGCGTCTGTGTACAGAATGAGCTCTGTTTAACACACACACACACACACACAGTACATGCACACACGCGCACACACACACTCACACACATACACACAGTACATGCACACACACACACAAACAAACAAACACACGCACACACACACACACACACACAGTACATGCACACACGCGCACACACACACATACACACACAGTACATGCACACAAACAAACAAACACACGCGCACACACACACACAGTACATGCACACACACAAACAAACAAACACACACACACGTGATGTATGTATGGTCTTCTTCATCACTCTCGGCGGGTGATGAATTCCAGCTATTACACTCAGAATCATTATTAGGTTTTACTTGTACGCCGCGACCATAAAGCACAAAGTAGAGAAGCAGTGAAATAACTGCTAAAATAAATATCAGCTTGTGAGCTGAGGACGGGGAAGTATTGTGAGAGCCACACAAAAGCTACTCAGTATAGAGCAAGTTAATTTATATCACCATAAAGCTCTCAGTGCAATTCACCTGCAATTACAATAAACACAAAGGCAGAGGCTGTAATGGATGTAACGTTTATTCATGTTGCATCAGGAGGGAGAATAATGAGATTTTAGAGCTCCACCCATATTCCTCAGACAGTGTCTCCTGAATAAAAAACCCTCTGTGAGTTAAAGCAGCTCTTACCGTGTAAAACACAGTCAAAATCTCTTTAATGTCTCAACTGCTTCTCATTGACAGCAGATCTGTGTGTAAGTTATCTCGCGTGTTTCAGAAGAGCTCACAATGATGTCTCAAGGATACCTGGATACGTTTGCAAGAAAAAATGTTTTCAAATTGAATGGTTTTTTTTTTAATATCTGAGTGGTTTTATTGTTATTTTTTATAGCCTCACTTTCTGACTTTCTGTTTCTCTGGAGACAAAGATGATACTTAAATTAAACATTACCAGGATGTAGCAAATTTAAAACAAATATATTTATGATAATGTCTCATAATCCCCACAAGTAATGCTTGTGAGATCTTCTGAGCTGTGAAAAACAACCATGAGAAACTCTGTTTTTGAATTTTTCTGTGTGAACTATATATTTTAGAATTCAGATGTTGTAAATATAAAGATGAGAATATAATCAGAGGTTTGGACAGCGTGGTAGTGACACGACAGAACTGTTTGCCAGCATACTTAGAGGAAATAAGGTGAGACAAAAAATCAGGTGAGGTTAAGACGTTGTCTACTGATGTTGCCTGGCAACACTGACCAAAAGGTTTGCTTGCGTTTCAATAACGTTTTACCATCACAGTTTAACAGATGCTATAGCAGCGGATGTGAAGACCAGGGACAAATTTTTAGATGAACACTTTTCCACACCAGTCAGAAGACAGAACCAGCACCGGTGCAGGTACCTCAGTTGTTTTTTGCACGTTCACTAACAAGCTAGTGCTGTGCATCCTATTGGGCCAGCAACAGTTTGCTTATGGGAGTCAGACAGGCGACTGTCAGCAGAACTGTTTCCTCAGTACAGTGTGTAAGAGATACCAGAGAAACAGGTGAAGCCGCCTCGGGCTCTGCTGTGTTCACATCTATAGATTTAATCTTCTTCTGCCTCTCACACTGAAGCGAGCGCAGAGTAAAGACAGATGAGTGATTCACCCATAATTGCCTTCTGGAGTGTGATGTCATTCAGCGCTACAGCTTTCTGATTACAGTTGCTTATTTTCTAAGTTAAATTGACTTTTTTGCAGAGCCAAAGTTTTGACTGCAGGCACAAAGTCTGGCCCACTTTGCACAATATTTGTCCAGTTAGAATGTGAATGCATGTGAACGCAAAAGTGGTTTCCTTCCTCTTGACACACATATTTGTCATCTTCCACATAATATCATTTTGTTGACCACAATGACATGCCATTTCAGTCCCTGTAAAGAGGTTTTAAATGAAAGGATTTGGCATATGATGAAATATTGTCTAAAAGACAAACACTATGATTAAAACACACAAATCAAATAAACCTTTGGGCCCTGTGGAAGTGTTAATATTGTATGTGTGATAGAAGCGTTCAGTATGAACAAGTGATCATCCATCATGACTGACTGTTTGCCAACAAGAGCTGAAAGACTTTCATAATCCATTATGTGGATAAATGATATATGATTACGTTGACGGAAATTGGCATTAAAATGTTCAGACAATGATGAACTGTGTGTATTCTTCAAAAACATCCTCTTTTATTCTCACAAACATCAGTCTGGGAAAGAAAAAGTGGGCAAATCATTTGAAGTCATTTTAATGGCAGCATTTGTTTGGTCAGTGAAATCTTCAGCTCTTATTTCCAGAATGTTGAATATGAAGCATAAGCAGGTAATTTATTATGTGTGTAGTGAGATGAGCTCCTGAGATCCAGACGCCGTGGTCTGCAGGAGAACAGTCATGAGTGAAGTGATTTCTCCCAACATCACATCAGATGAAGGTCTGGGGTGGAGGTGCAGTAATCAGCCTCTTACCACCACAAGCTGAGGAAAGTTCAGACAGCCGGGCGATCAAAGCTGTCTAACTCTCTTCTGAGCATGGAGGCCAAACTCACAAGCAGATCTTTCACTTGACAAGGGGCTTGATAAATATCTTGAATGGCGGTTTGTCACGCGAGAGATTGAGCTATAGGCTGGACCGATAGGTCAAACTCTGTTATGAGCCGAACTGTGTTGCTCCATTTGTCTTGTTAACTAGAGGCTGATGCTGTTTGTATTTGGTCTGTTTGGCACACGCGCATCAAAGCAGACATCAGTCGTGAGCTACATCAGAACCTTTAAAGAACTTACAATCATTTTTTAATGACTGCATTTGAAAGAGAATGTCGTGTGTTTGTAGTGTGAAACCATTTTAACAGTGATGGAAAAAATCAAACCAACAAATGAGAAAACTGTCAATTCTTTCTTAATGACACAGGAGGAGAAATGTTGTGCTAATTTACAGCTTATCGTCTTTAATGAATTTAGCTTGTTCTAAGAAATAGCAGCTGTTTTTAAGTATTGTTGAAGATGTGTTCACATGTTTTAACAACTTCTGGCCTATTAAGAATGTCAAAGCAGCTTAAAAAAAGATTTGTTGTTTTACCATATCTGAACAAGTTTGACACTGTCCTGTAGTTTCTGAACCATCCAAAATGTTCCTATTGTGTAACTGGATGCAAAGTGAGGAATAATGGCATCAAACTGCTGCTTGTTTGTCTTGTGTGAGGTCCAGTGAATAAACACATAAATAAATGAACTCATATTTAAATGTATTATTGGAACCTAAAACTAAATTAAATTAAATTCCAGAATTAGTCCATTATCATTTCTCTTAGTGATTTTCTGATTCTTGCATTGTTTACAGTCTCTGTAAACATTAGTCCTGGATTCTTCACATCCATGTGGGTCTAAGAGATGCCACACTGATGGTTTCTGTAAGCAAAACACAAATGCTTTTACTGACACCTGAGCACATCTTTTATTTGTAGATTTTAAGTTTAAGCAAAAGAGTTTTTTCTGTTTTACTCATCTATGAAGGTGCAGCAATAAGTCAAGCTATAATGAAAGGCCACATTCTCACAGCTGTGGTCCAGCTTCACCGCTGGGCGTAAATCGAGTCATAATATCCTGTTTCTGAAGGTGTATGAGTGACAGTCCAGATAAGAGAGAACGAGAGAGAGCTCTTAGAGAGAAAAACAGACGCCCGGTGTTTGATGTTTAATGAAATGATGAGCACTTGTTTGACAGAGAGCCATCAGCCTTTATTTAAAATGATGCTTTTGAACCACCGAAAGTGTTTCCAACCAATAAAACTGTATTAAATATTGAAGGATGTGAAATGTAATACTTCAGCCACTTTACAAAAACAAAATAGATTGCAGTGTGTCTGAATCACCACATTTTCATGGTAAAACTGCTAATTAACGGCACTTAAGCCCAATGAACATAACACATGAAGTGACAGGTAGAAAATTCACAAAGGAGCAACAGTCTGACCTTAATACATTAGTTTTCCTTATTGATAGACTGTGATTTGCCTATGCAGTTTAAATACTTGGCAAACAGTTAAACTACATACACACACACAGAACATTGCAGTGCCAATGTGACATTTCTCTCAGAATCGCATCTCAAAACAAAGCGGTTTAATGCTCCTGAAAGTCTTTAATGTGTTTCTGAAGAAGCTCTTTAGTTAACAAATAGAGCTGTAATTGAATTATGCATGTTAGGAGGCAGAGACAAGCAAAGGAACAACAATCTAACATTGTAACATCTAGATGTGACGGTTCCATCATGGATGCTGGTGTTTGAGGAGCAGGTGTGAGTCGATGGCTCTCGTTTCATTGCCTCAGGCTGGCCATTGGCACTCTGTTTTGCAGCCTGTGAAACTTCTTGTTCCGGCCTGCACATGGTGTTAACGTCACACAGATCTTTACAGGGGACCCGATACATCAGCCCCTCTCGTACCGGAGATGTTGGTCTGGGGTCTGTTGTGAATGTCTTGTGAATGTGTTATCCAGCAGGTGTGAGGACAGAACATCATGTTCCTCTGAGCTTTCAGAACAGCATCACTTTCATAAAACAAGATCTGAGGGTGATGTTCTGGAGAACTGTAGATGTTTTTTTATTTAAAATGAAAACTAGATTTTTACATGCTGTTATTAAATATAAGTGGTGGTGATGTTCTGTGATGGTGATGTTAGGATGTTCTGTGCTTGTATTGAATCAGTTCACTCTATTGTGTATTAAAGAGATTGTGTGTAAGGCTTACCTGTGATTGTAAATATGGATTGTATATATGGATTATATTTGGTAATTGACTTGTGTATATTGTTATTCATTATTTTGATTGATTACCACAACTCTTAAACATTTACTCAATACCCTAAATAATTTCCTTCCAATAACAAAGACAAGCATAAAGAATACATTGTGTTATTGTATTCAACTATGAAGTCTATGAATTTGTGGAAAATATGATAGGAGATTTTCTTCAGGCCCGGAGGCTTCATGTAGATGCTCATGAATGTTTGTGAGTGTTGTTCACCACACCATTCTCAGATAAAGGTCATTTATCTCATTAACTCTTTTTTCAGAGAACCAGCCCTCATGTCTTTGAGGTCTGATCTCAGAAGTATGTGAGGGCTGCTGGTGAACTCGGCTCACACTTTCCTCTCTTTAATCACTTCAGCTTCTGCTCATTTGGTGTATATAAAGGTGCTCTACTCTACTGCCGATAACATTTAGCACACAGACACTGGGCCCAGAACAACAGGTTTTAGGCCTGTAAATGTCAATGTTCTGTTCATGCATTTCTTAGTTTCCTTTAAACCTGGAAAAACATTTTTAAAGTTTTGGAAATTAGAATTTCAAATCAAGTAAAGTTAGGAGGTATTTTATACTGTTTCTAGGCCACTAACCAAATGTAAGCAAATTTGTGACATTGACCGTTAAACTTTTGTATGAAAGGTCAGATTTTCTTGCTTTCAGTGAAGCACGTAAGATGATCTTTGGAACAATCTCAAGTCCTGCTGGGAGAACATGGATCATCAGTTTTAGAAAAAGCTGGTCCACACCAGCCTGACTGCATGTTGACGTCAATACGACAAAGCATGACTTTAACATACATTATGCATTTCAATTTTAATGAAATTGTTATGCTGTAGATCTAAACATCTAAGACAATAGACAGAGTAAAAGCCACAAACATCTGTTTTCTTCCTTTTGCTGGTGGGATGAAATTTTGGGATCTGGGCTTGTTCTTGAGAGGTTTTGTAAGATTCAGAGATGAATCATGACAGGTCAGTTGTAATGAGGGCTTTCAGAGACTGCTTCTGCAAAATGCTGTTCTTGTTACTTATCAGGTTTCAATAAGGCATGAACAGACCAACAGCACCTGGATTACATTATTCTTTCTGTCAGTCTCCATGGATACCAGACCTCACCACCTGTGGTTCACTCGGCCAGATGTTGAGGGCTGGGCCACCAGGTTTGACATGAAGAAGATGCAGATGAGAGAGTGTTTGAGAGTTGCTCCACTGCCTGTGTGAAGTAGTCATGCAGAGTCCTCTTCTGACACCCTTCACTTCTCCATCCTTTCACCTCTGACTCTCCATTTGCCTCTTGGCTTTATGTTTTTACTGCGACTGTCAGATGTTTCTCCTGCCTTCAGATCAGAGGAGAGACGGAGGGGCGGCGGCGATGGTCATTGATAACAGCAAGTCTAAATGCTGGGGTCGTATTTTCTTAGGAAAGTGGAATGATGGGTAATTGCACATCCAATAATAATTCCTTTAAGCACCTGCCCTCTTCTCTCCCTCTTTCTTTTCTCTCTCTCTCATTTTCACACTCTCAGTAACTGCCACTTACCATGTTGGAAATGCATTATAAATGGGCTGAAAATAGGGTCTGACTGCAATTTTTGAACAGAGGGGCACACTTTACCTCTCAGGAGCGAAAGACTGGTGTGAGCTTCTGTCTGTCATTTAAAAAGCTTCACACAAAGAATGAAAAACAAGAACATTTTTATGGTTCTTAATATTTAAAATGTCAGATTGCTTTTCATGTTACATTTTGACCATTAGACTGTACATTTTTGTGTGATCATTTCATTGGTTAATGTCACGATGGGCTAGTAAACATGCTGTAAAATCTTTACAATTGTGTTTGAATACGAGTAAATCCTTTAAATTATTATTTAGTGTTTGTATGAAATAAATATGCTACTGAAATTGCTTACAGTTCAGCTATAAACGTGAAATGAAGATGTCAACAGTTTACTGATGTTTGATAAAGAAACATTACTGGAACAGAACACATTAATGTCAGGAACATATTTAGCTCATTTAAATTAATTTTTGGTGCTCTGTTATTTGTAACTTATTTACGTTTATATTTATATATTTATGATAGTGCTTTAGAAATCCATTTGAGTTGAATTGTTGGGTCACTCTTGAATGATCAATGAAAAATTTAATTTGCATCCTGCAATGGAAACAGTTCATACTGACAGATGTGAGAAAGTCAGAATCATTGCCTCATCCGGCACAGATCAACAGCTTCTCTGATTTTGGCATGCATCTGTCTCCTGAGGTCAAAGTTCAGACCTCATACCAAATACCTCAAAACAGAGGATGCATATTTCTTTCTTTCTCTCTCCCAGCTAAGAGATGAATTTGAGTTTTAAATTATTACTGACTGCAGCATCTGTGGATGCAAATGTGACGGCCGGGTTTGGGGGATCTGGAGCGGCGTGTGTGGAGAGCGAGGGAGGGAGGGGGGTTGAACAGGCCCCCTTAGATGCTCGTCTGACAGGCAGAGGGATTTATACAATACAGACAGCACTGATCTCCAGCGATGGGGGGCTTAATGTCAGAGCTGTGCTTACAAGAACAGCAGAAATAGAGGAGAGAGAGATTCACGGCCTCCTCACAGATCTTCTGAGCTAAAATTAGTGATTTTCATTATTGCGTCTAATCTGAGTGGAGCGCTTCTGTCAGCCTGTTTAGAAGTTTATGATAAATTGGTTCTGGTCAACAGATGCTGTTTTTTCATCCGTGATAAAACAGTAATGATGTGACTGCTGTCATAATATTTAAAAGTGTTGTTGCTGGCCAAACTTATAAGATCTACTCAGCTAACAATTTCAGATTGTAATGTTGTGTCTTAACAGTAAAGGAACAAAAACATTCAAAACGTTCTTGGAACCTTTAAAACATTCAGTTTTATATGATATATTATTGCTTGGTTAAAACGTTTTTTTAAATTAAAAAATATTCAATATTTTTAAAGCATTAATAAATAACAAATAATGGTTCAATGCTAACATTTTTAGAATGTTGACCAATGACACAATGTTGGTCGACGTAACGCTACTGCAAAACTGTTTTTGATTTTCTGTTTGCACAAAAATCATTTGTTGTTTCTAAGTTTTCTTCTTACAAAAGTGTAGAAAATAGCAGGTGTGCTATGAAACACAATCAAAAATAATGGGCAAAGGTGTTTCAACTTTAAAAAGTGCTTTAAACACTTTAAATGTATCATAAAATTCTTGTGTGCTATATTCCAAATCTTCTTCCAAATTTCTTCAAAACATTATGAATGTGAAAATGAAAGTGACGTGTTTTTGTCAGATATACCCATCCCTGAAATGTGATCTCTGCATTTAACCCATCACTGGTGAAGAGTGAACACACACACACCCGGAGCAGTGGGCAGCTATCCCTGCTTCATGCACTTCAGTTGCTACCTGCCGGCACTGGATTGAACCATCAACCTACTGATTACGAGTCTGACTCTCAGTAGACAACTGCCACTGTTCATTGGTTTATTTTTGGATAAAAATGATGTACTAAAGGTGCCATGGAGCAGTTTGAAGCTCCACCATGTTTAATATGAATGACAGGAGAAATGTCAGTGAAGGGTCTCCATGTTGGTTCTGAGCTTCTGTAGAGCTTTTGTGCTCCACAGAATTATGAAGGTCAAGAGGTTGAGAAAATGAAATGTTCCTTTAATTTTGTTTCTCCGCTCAAGTGCCCTGGAAATACAATCTTATTCACACATTAGAGATTGGCTTGGCTTTCTGTTTATCTTCACACTTTGGTCAACAAAGGAAGCTTGAGGGAATCAAATAAAACAAACAACAGCATGAAAATGAGGGATGGTGTTTATAGTCAAGTACCCCGAGTGATTTGATTCTGTGGGAAAATTTCTCGCCCACCAGCCGTGCAGAAATGTAAGAATGCACAGATTATAGACACATAAATTGCTCTTCTGTGCTGTATTATGCATCAAACAAATGTTGTGTGAGGACCCGGGGCTTTTTAATGTGTGTCAACATTGTCTTGAGTGATTTATTGCCTGTAGATCTAAACTAGAGTCCAGATTTTCTGAATTGGATAAGAAACATTCTTATCTGTTTATTTTTAATCACTTAATACTATTTGAATAGATTAGTGTGTAATAGTGTATGCTGATAACATTTGTTTAACGTTTCTTTAAATTCACAATAAAAGATGGACACTTAAGAGCATCATGAGCCTGAGGACAAACACAGGCATGAACAAACTCATAAGATCCTGGACTCATGAATAGCAGAAATCCTCAATAAATTTCCTGTTTTGCCTCACGGACGGATATTAGTGACAGACCATAAGTAAAGCAGAATTCTCCTGAAAGCAATTGCTTTTAAATATCATAAAGAAAATTCAACAGTTGTTATCAGACAGAGACTGATAACTAAATATCTGAGAAAGGGATATAAAACAACAACAGTCTTCACAAACGTCTCAATTACAGAGGCAGTATTTTACTTTTTCCATTTTTCTTACACCAAAACCACCCCATATATTAACCCATCATCTCTGTGACCTTTAAAGATACATTATTTGAAAACAATCTTCTTAAAGCTAAATCATTTAAAGCTGTAAGTTTATCAGGGAAGTATTAAAACGTGAACAGAACGACATCTTCAGCATTTGTTTGGCCACAGAAGCAAACACCCTCACTGCTGCTTTCTGCTTCTGTGTTTTAAGTCCTCAGACTTCCATTAAACGCTGCAGATAAGGGAAAGGCGGGTAATTAATTAGTCTCAGAAGACTATAAGCACAGAAATTCAAGCTAATAGCAAAACCTCCGCCAGCTGCTTCTCCCACAACAGCAACATGAAGAGATGAGGAGATTCTCATTCAGTTCTACAGTTTTACCTTCAGCCAACCTGCTGAACTTTGACCTCTTCCCAGCCTTAACCCAAGTGTTCCTACCATCAGCACAATCATAGATTTTGTTTTTGCTACATTATAAATAGCAAAATGATGCACACAAAAAAATATCACACTATGTTCATCATGTTATATCCGCTGTAATTTCAGTGAAAATGTGTAGTGCTGAAATGATGCTGTCTGTTAAGGCTTGTTAAATCTCTCAGTTTGGTGATAATGTCTCTTATTTGGTGTTTGGAGGAGTTTAATGAGACATGTGGCCTTTGATTGCAAACTTTACAGTCTTGTCAGTTGTGAGCCCAGTTTGAGATTTTCTGTGGTGATCACAGTTTGGCTACAGCAACCATAGGTTATCCATGGTATTTGTAAACATTTACTACTCTTAATCTTTAACTATGAGAAAACGAGAGTTAATTTTTGTGTGGGTTGTTAAATAAAAATTGTTAAAACTCTGGAGGAAATATTCAGGAGAAAGAGTCTCAGTTTGCTTTCCATGTAATTTCTTTAGTGTCCAGGAGCAACATTTGAGACATTAAAGAGACAATGTCTCTCTGCAGCAGTTGTCTCTTATACAGCTGTGTGTTTATAGTGCATTATGTCACATCAGCAGTAACTGAACTAAATAATAATAACTCATTATTATTATTATTATTATTATTATTATTATTATTGTTGTTGTTGAACTTACTGCATCCTCTCTGTTTATACATCACCTCATTTATACTGTATCGGTCACCTGACATTTATACCTCATTATCACTCACTGCAGACTCTGTATTTATAAAACCATTTGCTTTCACCTCACGCCATTTTCTCCTGCATTATAATGTTATTTAAATATCATTCTGCTGTTTACATTTCTCCATAGATGACACAGCTTCTTTCCTTTGCTGTACTACATTTAACTTAAAGTGACAGTTCACACTATATAAAATTCTAATTCTGTATAAAAGAAGATATTTTGAAGTGTGTTGGTAACCAAACAACAAGCACTCTTTGACTTTCACTATATAAACCTAAAACCACTGAGGTGAGTAAATGATGGAAAAAAAAATCACTTTGGGGTAAACTGTCATTTTAAGTGTAATTAAATCTCATCCTGTTTTCATCTAAACTGTAACAAACTGTTATCCTCTCCTCAAACGTCAAAGTCAGGTTCCCTCAGAGTGTCAGGTTCATTGACTCCTAATGTTTTCTTCTCACCAAACAGATAAAAGCTGCGTAAAGTTTGAAAATTGTCATCTCATCAAGTTTGTTACAGTCCAGAGAGTCTGGAAGAGAGAGAGAGAGAGAAAGAGATGAAGAAAGAGGTCCAAGTATGGACTGTCAGATCTTGTTTCCTGTTCCTCACATCCACAGCATGAGATGTTGTGAGAACATGCTCCTCTTTTACAAGTTCCCTTTAGCTGCATCTGTCTTCAACATCTCTAGTGAGCAAAGCCGGCTCTTTTTTATTTGGATATATATTCATCACCCCATCAAAGTGAGACAAAAGAGTCTATTTCTACCCTGTGCTGCTTTCACAGCTTGCCTTTAAAGCTTGAGGGATGTCAGAGGACAGTGAGAGAGAGAGAGAGAGAGAGAGAGAGAGAGAGAGAGAGAGACGCATGGAGTTTAAGACATGAAACTATAACTTTTGAGGTCTCCACTGGCCTCCACAGCAAAAGATAAAGAACTAGAGCAACAGAGAAAGTTTCCAGCAACTCACAAAGTGAGGAGAAGGTGAGGAGACACTGAGGAAGAAACGTGGTCTTTAGCATATCTGGACATGCAGTCATTATTAATAAACAAGGTTAACAGCACCAGACGTCTGTGTTGCAGGGGAATTGAGGCGTTTAATTTAAGACAACAGGTTCCATCTGACACCTCAGATCCAAGGACATTTACATTTCTGTGGTCTGTGCCAAAACATGTCTGTGTCAGAAAGGTGTGAGCGAAGCCCAGAGACACGGTGCCGAAAAACCTCAGACTGCCAGATCTGTCTCTGACCACAGCAACCAAAAACTAGAGCAGCATTTACTCACCAGAGGGAGGAAGATGAGTCTGGACTTTAGCCACTGGATATTTGGCTGTCCTGTCAGATACTGTTCAGTTCTACAGCAAATTGGAAACTGTGGCATGAATACATTATATTTATTATTCTATACATTAAGCAAAAAGCCAGTAATATACATTTAAAAAAATGTGGAAAATATAATGAATTAACAGATGGTAGATGGAAGAGAACCAAAGCAGGAGAATGATGGTTAGCAGCCTCTAACCCAACTGCTCAGCTGCAGTCAGCTGAGATTAGATGTTTGTTTTTGTCTTTCACCTGCATTGTTTGTAGTGGAGAAAGATCCACAGGAAGTGAGGAACCAAAAATATTACCTCTAACCTCTAGACAGAATCAGAAACAGAAGCATCAGAAATGAATGCACTTGGTTTAGAACTATAATGAGCTTCAGTTATTCCCAGTCATTTTGCTGGATGGAGATGAAGTTTGTTGTCACTCTGCACACGAGAGACCAACGGTCAGATTGGTTTAGATTTGCCAAATGTATTTATTTCTCACAGGCAGAATGAGGTCTCTGGAGAAAATCTTGCCAGCCTGTATATACTCCCTACAGCCGTGAAAATGAAGCGCTGACCTTGAGAAATACATGCAAAGAGTAGCACACAACTAAATAAACCAAAGGAATAGAGAAGGCAGGTGGGGTATGTAACTTCATTCTGACATGTGTGTCCTGAAATCAGCTTTTTTTTTAACTTCATGAGAATTTGATAGGAGAACTGTAGAAGAACTGTAGAAGAACTGTAGAAGAACTGAAGGTTAACTTAACTTGTGCTGGTTTCATCTCTTGAAAGAAATTCAGGACGCTGCTTGAAAACTTGAATAATGCATCTGAATGTTCGTAAGTCTATTAACGACTGTAATTTAGCAACACATTCTCAAATTATACATTTTCAATGACTAAGTGAAATACGGAGAGACATCAGTGGGGTGTGATTGATCCACAGCACACACCTTTAAAATGCTAATGTCTGAACTTTGATGTTGAGAGGTGTCAGGTAAACCTCAGCACTGATGTCATAAATTAGATTCAGGGGTTCTTTGAAGGTTCTCCAAACATCTTTTTATTCCAAGTCAAAGGAGGTTTAAAGAAAGACCTTCTCTTTCATGTCCAGACCTCTTGGTAAAAGTTCATGCCCTTTACATTTATTATAGATGACAGATAAAATAATTCATTAATTAAAGGAAGCTTCAGAAGAGGAGCAGAATTAGTCTCACTGCATTTGTAGACTCTCAGTTGAGTGTCACCAGGTTTTGCCAGCAGTGTTTCTGACACGTTCTGTTGGGACTGAGGAAAGTGTTGTGTAGACTGTAGAGTTTTCTGTTGGTTTTGTCTGATCTCTGGAAGCAGATCTTTCACAGAACAGCTGTTTATCTCAGTCAAGACCCACGTGAACTCTGAAGTTCTTCAAAATTTCCCTTCTAGCTGGTTTGACACACATACTGGGTGTTATTGTAGATTTATTGATTCATGCTATTCAAAAGCAACAAATTTATAAGCAATTAACATTAACAATTCATTAACAATTTGTCGACTAATCCATCATCATGGAACCTCCAAACACAGAGACATACAATGTATGAGTCAGTAAATCATTTCTGAGCTCAACTTTTTAAATTCATGAAACATGCTGTGAAAACATCAGAAAATGTAAAAACGTTTCGGTTGTAGTTTTTGTAGTTCTGGGCCTGTAGTGCCATTAAATCACAGCCTGTGTGTGTCTGTGCGTGTGTATGTGT
>JBAJNP010004045.1:0-35576 GCA_036877545.1 Yasuhikotakia modesta
GAAAACTGCCATCTTTATTAGAATGTAGATCTTTATTAGACATTTGTGTAAATTGATAGTTTCATACTGTTTATGGACCTGAAAAAACAGAACAAACAGGAAGTTGAACAGATCAGTAAAGAAGAATATGTGCAGAACAATAAACAGAATTGTTAACAGAACATTAAACAGGCATCTCTTTATGCAAGCTCTTCCTCCCCCTCTTCCTCAAACTCTCCCTCCTCTTCTGCAGTGGCATCTTGATACTGTTGGTACTCAGACACCAGATCATTCATGTTGCTCTCGGCCTCAGTGAACTCCATCTCATCCATGCCCTCACCGGTGTACCAATGCAGAAAAGCCTTGCGCCTGAACATGGCTGTAAACTGCTCAGAGATGCGCTTAAACAGCTCCTGGATGGCCGTGCTGTTGCCAATGAAAGTGGCGGCCATTTTGAGGCCACGGGGCGGGATGTCACAGACAGCGGTCTTGACATTATTAGGGATCCATTCCACAAAGTAGCTGCTGTTCTTGTTCTGGACATTTAGCATCTGCTCATCAACTTCCTTCATGGACATGCGGCCTCGGAAAACAGCAGCGACGGTGAGGTAGCGGCCATGGCGAGGGTCACAGGCAGCCATCATGTTCTTGGCGTCAAACATCTGCTGGGTGAGCTCAGGCACTGTAAGGGCACGGTACTGCTGGCTCCCCCTGCTGGTGAGAGGGGCAAAACCTGGCATGAAGAAATGCAGACGGGGGAAAGGCACCATATTGACAGCAAGTTTGCGCAGATCGGCATTGAGCTGGCCAGGGAAGCGCAGACATGTGGTGACCCCACTCATGGTGGCAGACACAAGGTGGTTGAGGTCACCATAAGTGGGTGTGGTCAGCTTGAGCGTGCGGAAGCAAATGTCATACAGCGCCTCGTTGTCAATGCAGTATGTTTCGTCTGTGTTCTCCACTAGCTGGTGAACGGACAGTGTGGCATTGTAGGGTTCCACAACAGTGTCTGAGACTTTGGGTGAAGGTACCACACTAAAGGTGTTCATGATGCGGTCTGGATACTCCTCACGGATTTTACTTATAAGGAGGGTACCCATGCCTGACCCAGTACCTCCACCAAGGGAGTGGGTAAGCTGAAAACCTTGCAGACAGTCACAGCTTTCTGCCTCTTTCCGGACCACATCCAGAACCGAGTCCACAAGCTCAGCTCCTTCAGTGTAATGACCCTTGGCCCAGTTATTTCCAGCACCACTCTGGCCTACAAGTACATAAATTCAGATCTCATTTTGATGTAGCTACAAAAATCACTTTTTTAAATGTAAAAATCCAAAACATTATATGACCTTTAAAAAAAATGCATTTTAAAGACAGACCTACCAAAGACAAAGTTATCAGGCCTAAAGACCTGCCCAAATGGTCCAGATCTCACCGAATCCATGGTTCCAGGCTCAAGGTCGACAAGAACAGCACGAGGAACATACTTCCCACCTGTCAGCACAGCACACATTGGTTTCCCTCTCTTATTTCGCTAATGTATTAGAATCTATTATGACAAACAGGCATGTTAAAAAACCTACCAGTTGCTTCGTTGTAATAGACATTGATCCTCTCCAACTGCAGGTCACTGTCTCCATGGTAAGTTCCCGTAGGATCAATTCCGTGCTCATCACTAATCACCTCCCAAAACTGGGTCAATAGTGATAGAAAACATGTCAAACCTAAGCAAACGTCACGCTTACGTTAACGTGTTACCATGACAACCGCAAATACGAAAACAACCGCCCGTTTCTAATTTGTTGACTATAATAGACTTCTATAATATATTCTATTCAACAGGTGTTTTAGAGAAAAAAATAATAAAAAATACTTTAATATCTTTAATATTTAATATCTCATAGCTGCTAAAATCATTATCTCAATTTTTGCAGCGAAACGGGACGCTTAAAAATATAAGTGCTACTACCATTTATTACACTAATGGCGTTATCAAAAGTCTCGCAACTCACTTTGGCTCCGATTTGGTTTCCACACTGCCCAGCCTGCAAGTGAACAATTTCCCTCATGTTGAATAGCTCACAATAAAACAGGTTATTTCACAAACAAATATACTCCCGTCGCAGCTCTCCTGCCCCACACAGATTTAACTGCCGAGCTGAATAACGGTTTTCAGTTTTAAAGAACGCCAACAGTCGCACGCAAACACGTGTGGTTAAACGAGACGTCAATCACACGGTTCGTGGTTTTCATTGGTTAAGGGAGACGGGGCGTTATTATGTTACCTGTTTTGATTGGGTTAGAGATGTTTGCGTTGTTTGCCAATGGTTACAAAACTGCAAGAGCGCCCGCAAACCGCTTGTATTGGTAACCAAAGACACGCACCCAGTCTTTCATCATGAAATAAACCCATTTTTCCATTGAGTACCATGTTACCAAGAACCACCTGCACTAAGCTGTACGTGACATGTTCAGACGTGCGTCTGATATTTACTTAGGTTGCTACCGGATGGTAGATTTAGGCTCTATTATGCTACAAGAATCATGAGCCAATGAATAGATGGACGAATTGGCATATGCAAAAAACAACAACAAACCTGAACGTTGATAAAACTGCTTTAACGTGTGACTTGTTTACATGTTTACTGGGTTAAAATGTCTCTGCTCGTCAGTAAGAAAATCTAAATCCACATTCTGTCTTTTCAAACACATCTCAGAATAGGTTCTTCCTCAGCCTTTGTATTATATGAATAAAAATAATCCCTTGAGGCTCATCTATCAACTTATGCTGCTGTTTAATTGTAATGTAACCATGAATGAAAGTGTTACAAATGTTTTACTGAGGATGGCAAAGAATGTTCGGAAATCTATTTCCTATTGTCATGCTATAAACATCTTATAGATATAAATATCTATAAATATCTAAAAAAACATTGTTTTTATTTAGATGAACCATCTAATGCACCTAAGACTGCATAGTATTGTGTGTGTGTGTGTGTGTATATATTTAGATAAACACAATACAATATGTGTTATATATATAGTCTTAAAGCACTGAGTGGGATGCCAAGCATTCATAAATTATTTATCATAAATGTCATAGATCCTTGGGGGGGATTCAGTTTATGTATGCTGATGGACAGAATGGAGGTAGGCTGAGCTAGCATAAAACCGACGAGGATAATATGACTTTCCATTTTTAAGTATTTAGTGGTAGACTGTATTGCTTCAGGCTTGTGCAATGACTGAAGCAATTCAGTCAGGGAATCAAAACGGTATTGTGAACAATATTTAAACATTATTTAGGAACATCTGCTCTTTTTAAAAACTGGAAGAGGAAATTATTTTCTCTATACACAATTCAGAAATAAATCAGACCTCAATGTTTTCTTCGGAGTTTCACACTATCAACAAAAATAATAAGGACCAAACATTTTATTACATTCTAAAATAGTTTATTTGGTATAACTAGATATATTAATTGGTATTATCTAATAGGAGATACTCCCTCTGAGTAACTTGACAGGCTGTGTATAGGGGTGGCTGTGTGGGTATGTTTTGTGTGTGAAAATAGAAAGAGTGTAAAGTAAACTATGCACTACATAATTGATTAACACTTACTTAAAGTGTAACACTGACACTGTAGCAGCTGGACAGCACGGACAGATACACACACCTGTTTCCAAATTGAAGAAAAGATGCCTGGAATTAATTTTAAATAACATTTAAATTGGGTTGTGGGGATGCAACATTTCATGCAGTGTTTGATCTGAAACAATATTTTCCCTCAGGTTACAAATCTTTACTTGCAGACAGTATATTTTCTATTAAATGATCACAGTATTTGTGGGTCTTAAGATCTTAAAGAGCTTATGATAAAAATTGTCTAAATTTCAACAAATTCTGCCTTGGTGATTCTTCCATGCTTGTTTGATTGATTTAAAGATTTATGCCACTTAACAATACATGTTGTTTAGTTTATCAACACAGAAACAACATATTACAGTATGACCACACAGTACACCAACTACACATTACTTTTATTTTGTGTATCAGGCACCCAGGCTTACAGAAAGTTTAAACAACAATATGAATAATACCTGGCCCTGCTCTAACATCCCTGCTGTTGCTGGTGATTCCTAAGGGGAAAGCTAACTATACTGGAAGAAAAACTCTCTGCCCTCCATTGGCACAACAATAACAACTCTATAGAAACAGTAGCAGCACTACTATAGAAACTCTCCCTATACAGAGAGAGTTAAGATACAGAGTGTATATCTGTGTATATACTGTGTATGCAGCACATGTACAGTACTGTTTTATTGAAACAGTATGTACAGAATGTCTTGTCCCTTTCTAATCATCTATAATGGTATATGATTTCACAAATACATTCATGATGAACACTGTTATTGTTATAATTATGATTGTTCTACAGTTTAATTCTATGTGGCATAGCTCACGGTGCAAGAGAATGTGAGCCAGTAATTTTTTTTGGACTACACTTTTAAAAGAATAGGTGCTTAAATGGTTCTTTGTGTGATGCAATACTACCATAGAAGAAAAAAGTATGATAGGTAACTACCATAGAAGAAAAAATATTGGTTCCCCAAGGAACCTTTCAGTTAAAGTTAAAAGTTAAAGTTAATAAAGTTCACAATGGCTAGCTAATTGTTTATACAATTCTCTTTAGAAATGTATTATTTATTATTTTTATTTTATTTATTATTATTTCTCATTAAATAATGTCTTACAGGTGCCACTGAGCAAACCAAAGGTGACTGAGAACAAAACTCCACAAAACAGAAAACAAGGCTCTATTGTTTTTTAACATAATAAAACGTCATATAAACAAATGTAGGCATTTTTTATTCAATTATTTTTATATCATATTGCCCTGTGTTCAGTTCCTTAAAATGTGTCACATACCTATTTTCTTTGTCCAGTGTGTGCTATATTTATATAATTCTGTAGTATTTCACTTTTACTTTATTCAGGGTGTGTATTAATACAGGATGGCACTGAGCTCAGTATGTAAGAGAGTCTTTTGTGCCTGTAGTAACACAACAGTGTTCATGTAACATGACACAAGCTTTTTTAGTTTTGCATTCCCACCCAACCTCTCTAGGGTTGCATGCATGACAACCAAGCGTCAGACTCACTACCGATGGGGTGGATTTTTGCTCCACATGGGAATCTGCTGGTAGGACCTTTATGTCTTTCCACACCACCTGTGTGAAGTGACCTGATGAACCAGCAGATGTCGGTGTTACAACAGAAACTAGAGCAAACGTTTAATCGTCACGTAGTTTACCGCTAGATATTCCCATTTGGGAGCCAATTGTTAAAGTAATCTTTCATTTCCCTGGACCAGCTTCAGCTTGTTACATACAAGGATTAAAACACATAAAAACGTCACAACAATATGCAAAGACATTATGCTTTAAAATACCAAAACGCTAACTTCATGATTCCTCAAATATTCACCTGTATGAAATGACCTTGAGAAACAGGCAGGGGTCAGTGTTGGCACAGAGAACAGTACTGTAAACCAATGGTTGACCACAGCAGAGAATTTAAACGTGGAATTTCCTGCAATTACAGTCTTTAATTGCATTAGCTGTCCTCTGCCTTACACCATTAGAAAAGCACTAAAAAGTTATACAGTTATACAGATACCATGTGTGCTACAACACAGATTGACACCCTGCAAAATAAATTTCATTTGTTGAAAGAAAACTCTGATTTAGTGACTTATGAAATAGTTATAAATAGCTTAACACTTTAAAAATAGCTGCATTGCCATGTACAGTAGAACTAATGTAGTCATGATCTGATATAGAGCTGTCTGATTTTGCCTTTATTTGCCTATTCTGTTCATGAGCAGAATTTGACTTTATTTTACTCTCTTATTTTATTTTAGCTGATGTAGATGATTTAGCTAATGAATACCTTGGCCAGTCATAATGTAATCTGTGGATGAAGAGTTTGTTGTGGACACTGGCCGATGGGGACCCAATTTGAAATGTGCTTAGGGCTTCTGAAATTCTAATGTCGGTCCTGTCTTTCTCCATCAGTGAACGGATCTTACAGCTTGTACCAATAGTGGGCAGCACAGATCTGTATGTTACTGTATTAACCAATTACAAGAAGTTTCTATTTCTGATCTGTAAGCCTCTTTGCAGCATCTTTTATTAAAGAAGTTTTATTTTAGAGTGGCAAAGTTTGTCTCCCACGAACAGTTAATTTCATACAGAGCTTCCTCATTATGTCTCAGTGTGACTGTGGATGCAATGAGTAAACTCATTTGAAGCACAACTTTTTGTGCCTAGAGAGTTTCATTGAAACTTTGAGACAGATAAGACTAACAGACTCACTTCTCAGGCTTCTAAAATCTGGTATGCAGTTTTTTAATGTAAAGGGGGCCCTTATCTCTTTTGTGAATCTAAGCTTAGGTTAACAATGAGACACAAAGGATAAATACAAGGTTTTGAGGTGTTCATGAAAACACAGTCTTCATAAATATTAACAGATTGTAACAAAGAAAATAAGAACTGGATTGATTTTGTTTGTATTTCTACGTTGTTCATTGTTTTAATAGCAATGCCATCAAATTAAATGATTCAATGCATTTAAAGGCCGAAACATTTCCTGAAGTAATACAGTAATGAATAATAAGTTAATTTTATACAATGTCTCCTGGTACCTTTATATTGTTCTGTTCCGTGTTTGCTATGCTCTCTCTCTCTCTCTCTCTCTCTCACACACACACACACACACACTTTAATGAATGTTAAATGTCACTGATGTCACTGTAGGGTATTATCCACTAACTGCTGATGAGAGAAAAACTTTCAAATTATCAGGTCTTCTGTTGTTGTAATTTCATATGAGGCAATAAAAAGCCATAAATGACCAGAATCCAGACAGGCCAAGTCATTGAAATGAGTCCAATTAGCATTAAATGTTGCCACACTGATTTAGCTTGATCTCTGATACTCATATTACTGTGGTTATTCCTGAAACTGATATTACATCTTTTTTGGTGTAACTTGTTAACAATGAGCTTTATAATACAGGTTATATATTTGCTTCACCAAGCATCTTGAATTTACATCTTGAACAGAACAAATGATATGTAAATGGGCAGTTTATAAACAAAGTAGGTTTTAATCTTGTATCACTTGTGGTAGAAAAAACTCTGACTGACAGACCAAACTATTGTCAGAAAAGGAATTGCAAACAGCTTTGGCTCTTTAACATAGACAAAAGTGTTTTTTGTACGTGTTTTCTGCTGATTATTCAATGGTGTATAGTCAATAGTACAGAAACGTACTATTTTTCTGATTAAAACTTTAAGATCCTTGTGATTTGTTTTGATCTCAATAAGAACAGATGTCTCCTGTAGCTTCTCAGAAACACTTCCTCTTTTAATTTCATTTGTAATGAGTATGCAAAGTCCCTTGACATGCTCTTTAAAAACAATATTTCTGGTTCACTGAAGCATAGAGATACATGTTGGTCTAAACAATTAAACAATTACACTAAACAATTTCCTTTCTACTCAAAGCTGTAAACATGTTTGTTGTGGCAAATCTGACGTTCACTTTTTGGACTTACACTCTAGTACTTCTTTGATCATTTGTAGAATTTTCTCCTACCACTCTGCAGAATAGTTTATGTCTATGTGTAAGTTAAGTTAATCCCCTTTACAACTTTTGTTTATTAGTTATGTTACAATAGCTTTAAATTAAGTTGCCACTATCTCACAGTAAGCTGGGTTTCAGTACTGTTTTAGGATTAAGAAACAAAGTGTAAATTGTGTTTTAAAGTTTTACCTTGTTTTTTTTTTACTAGATTACACAAGTTTATACTTAAGGAACAGATTCCATTGGGTGTCAGAAATAACTTTAAGGTTGTTTGTGTTCATTGTGTTCATTATGTTCATATATTGCCATTTTTAATTCACTTCATAGTCTGATCAACATTGTTCCTATATACTGATAACCTCAGATGAATGAGCAAATTTTGCAACAATTTTGGTCCTTATAGCCAGCATTTTGTTCAAACTGCTTGTGTGGGTTATTTCAGGTGTGAAAGGAGTCATGGTTGGCACCAGTCTATTACAGCATTCAGAAAATATTGCATTCAGCACCAGCATGGACTGGAGATTGGTACCTGAGAGAGCAACACAATAGACCTTAGGAAACACAATTGTCCTTAGGAATACTCTGTATAACTTTACCCTTTCCTAAAGGAACAAATAGGAAACAGTTTGTACTGTCTGCTCATATAAATAAGGTTATTATTTATTGTTTGTGGTCACACCAGACACAAGACATGCATTGTTAGCATTTATGGTTGGATGTATACTTTGAATATGCTTTGACATTTATATGACACACAAATGAAACTCACAGTATCCAATTTGAACTAATAAAGTCACTTTATGTAAAGTTGATGTAAGGCTGTCTCTGTGTGTAGTCATATTGTGCCTTGAGGGAAAAAGAAACCTTGCCTGTAGCTAATCAAGTCTAGAGAAACTCAAGGATTCATTATAATATTAGTCGTATCTCTCAGGCTCAACATAATCTTACAGGCTGTGATAGGCATGCATACATGAAAAGTAAAATACAAATACAATATGTTTCTAAATAAAATACCAACAAGTGTGTTGAGAAAATGTATTTATTTTGAAGATACAAAATACTAAACTCAAATGTAATTAAACACAAATGTAATTTTTCCATAGGCTCTTAAATACTGTACAAAATTGCATCACAAACGTCACAATCCCAGCTCACAAGTTCACGGATGTTTAAATTGCCCTCCAGTGGACTGAACTGGAACTAGTCAGCAAATTGTCAATGGTGTGACTTTGACATCACATCCTTTTTGAATTACGGAAAGCTACTACATTTATACGTACGTTTAGGTGTTAGCAGTGTTACTCTTATGGTTAAATGTGTTAGTATGATCAACTTTTGTAACGTTTCATGCATTATAGATGCAATCCGTATCTGTTGCCATCTGTTTGTAATATAAAATGACAGGTTACTTTACGTGCCTATAGTCAAATACGCTGAAATCAAATGAAGCCAAACATTTGACGGCCAATCGCACCTTTAAACTCATATTACAATTAAAATTATCAATATTACAAGTTTACCGTTGAGAGTAAATTGCAATAAGTGATATTTGTTTATTTTTAGCCAATACGTTTATGAATTGCAGCTTTACTCTAATGTTTGCTGGTCTTGCGCTTCCAGCTTCCGGCACTAGGAGGCAGTTTGGAAATTCGCACAGCAGACAAAATTCAACCACCTGCTGTCCTACAAGGTAAGCCTGAAAAACAGACAGATCTAATTCTGATAAGAAATGCAATAGGTAAACTACAGCCCGTTTATTAGGCAGACTGTTGCTTTTCTAATTGCAGCACTTTTATTGTCATATATACTAAGTAAGTATATATGACAATAGTACTAAGGACCTACTTAACTCTGTAGCCTCTCATTTTATATAAGGTGCAATGTTTTCTAGAAGTCTGTCACTCATTAGTCTGTCACTCATTTACCTTTGCTAACAACTTTCAGAATATGATCACTTAGAATAAACACAACTTAAAATATTCAGCATAGAAGTATATTTTTAGAAATAATAAGGGAACAGACCATTTGTGGGCCCGGCACTTCTCTTCAAATTACACACTATTATGGTAATACTGTAATAACTTCTGTTATGAGCAAAGAACTATAATTACAGCACAGAAGGGGTGGGGTTTTTAAGATCATTGTGTACTAGAACGTATCTTCTGCATATCCTCTATATCTGGCACTTGTCTTAATGTTGTAAGACCTCAATGTCTCGACCTCTGACCTCTGACTGCATGCAAAATATACTGTACGGTTCATACGTTTATGTCGTGTCTGACTTTGTGTTGATAGCGCCGTGCTATACAGGAGTGGCTAGCACAACAGTCAAATTTACATGTTGTAGTGTAGCTATTTATGTAATATGCACATTACTGTAGACTGTAATTGACATACTGCTACAGGTGTGCAAATCTTGTCTATTTTGTACTTGCAGCAGCTTTACTCATGACTCAATTTGATTTAAAAATGGAAATTGTCTGTTGTATTTTAAACTGTATCTTCAAGTTATTCTCAGATGTGATGCGGCTTATGTGGCTTCCTTTGTATTCTTTACAATTTAATCCAAATGAGCTCTGTAATGAAATAACAAGGTACCAAACAAATGAGAATCTACCATTGTTTCCTGTGTCTTTAATGACAATCAATTACAATACAAGTAAAAACAAGGATTGCTAGGTTTTGTTTAGGTTTAACTCAGGCAGAATATAGCATTATACATGCATACCTAGAATAGAAATAACTAAAAATGTTAAATAAATAATTTTTTTTCCATAAATAGTTCCCACAACAGCTGTACTACCCCTTATCTATCTGTGCCTTTAAATACGTGACTATAGTGCACAGATGCATTGTCTAGCTTTGATGCTGAAAGATGCAATTCCTAAATCACCAGACACAAAGCCACCTGTTATATGGATAAGGTGTACACCAAACCTAATTTATCCTCCAGCTCCTTCTGCCTTGTTTAGGCTATTATACCATCTGCTTGTGTCAGCATTACAACCTTCTTTAATTAATCAGATTGTTTATTCCTGTTCATCCAAGTGTGAAATATGGCAGGATCTCTGTGATATTTCCTTGCAATGTTAGGAAGTGTTTGTCAGTTAAAGGAGAGAAATCTGGTTTGCTGAAATGGGCCTGAAGTTTTGCCAGTATAAAGAAGATTTGCAATTTAGGAGCATCCTAGCTCTCTGAATATTGTTTGTTGCTTTGATTGTTTTCCAGAAGCTTTATATTCAAGAGTTGCTTTCATAGCTCTGTAATAAACCTCAGAATGGACTTCCTAACTTTATTGATTTTCTTTTGCCTTTGGTTTTAGAGTAACATATTTCTTTAAAAATTCTGATGGTAAGCATTAGTCACTAAGTCACTTTATGTTTTGAGAGGATTTAGGAAGCTACGGCTGTGATATTTGTGTTAGAGATCATATGTGCCACCGTAAATTATTATGTGGTTTGGGTTCCACTAACAGTCTGGTTTGGATCCCAGCACAAAATTATTCCAGACTGATACTTTAGCTATATATTATAAATTATCTTTTGCAACCAATTTAAACATTTTTTGAAATTTTTATATTAAACAACATGTATTTTTAAAATGTATATACTAAACATAAAACAGGGAAAGTTAGTGTGGGAAAAGTAGGTAAGTAGGTTTGACATGGGATAGATGTATTCCCCTGAGCTTTGCAGTCTTGCATTAATTTTTCATTATTTTCAGCCCATGTTGACAGTGTACACATCAGGTTTTCTTAGTTGCCTTTTAAGTACTCTTATAATCAGCTCACACTTATTGCTCTTGTGAATGCGTGTGATTCATTAAACCATTTGGTTCAAATATAACCGTAACAAGTCTGTGGGCACTTGGACCACTTAGATGCTAATTGACTGGCAATGTGCAGTGTGCTAGATTGCTTCATTAAACATCACTGTGGCAGGCTAACGCTCATTTCTTCAGGTGATGGCTTTTGTAGAATTCTTGCCAGAAAAATCTGGCTCACTGCTGTTGGTTTGATACGCTGAGAGAACTTTTATTTTTATGGCTTGTAACTGTGTGTTGTCAATAAGCGACCATTGTACAGTGTTAATTTAACTGGAATTCACAAGTTCATGTTTATATTACTCTTCAGTGTGATACAGATATAAAGGTTTGACCTGCTGGAGGCTAATGGAGGAGTCATGGAGATGCAGAGCTCTTAAACTAAAACTAAGCCATTAAAGAAAATTAATTAATATATAAAAGCCATATTATAAATAAGGACAAATGTTTTGCAGTATAAAGGAAACAGTCTCTTATGTATCTTCATATTGTGACTGACAGTAAGTTAAAAATATGTTAAAACTCTGTGATGTTTTAGATTAACATTCACATTACATATGCAGGTCACATTTACGTATCTTTGGCAGTTAACATTAAAAGCCTTTCAATTACAGCCTATACAAATAATGTCTTCTATAGGTCTTAGTGCTGTTGCTGTGCTCTAAATAATTACAGCCTTTCACTTTTATTGATCCCCTGTTTCATGGTACAGAAATAAACTGTCTCTAAGTAGACTGGCTTTGCTCTGCATTGAAGACTGTTATTTATGTGTCGCTTCACTCAAGAATTGGTAACAGATTTCCTCTCAAAGCTCTATTAATTTGGGTATGAGTTACTTGTTCTGTTAACCTCCCCTTATTTTTTGCCTTTTGTTTGGAATTGGTAACAAAAACAAACAAACAAAAACGTATAGTCCCCTATTTAGAACTGTATGTCCAATGTGTTAAACTGTATGCAGGTTCATTGCAAGTGTATTCACTAAGTTCTACTGTAATTTTCTAAATGATTTATGGTTTTATGTCTGTGAGATACATTTAGACAACAAGTGCTTTGCATTTATTCTATTTTGATTTCTCAGCAAAAGGTTTTATTTCATTCATTTGTGTTCCTGTAGCTCAACTGGTAAAGCATTGCATTAGCAGCGCATAGGTTGTGGGTTCAATCCCAGAAAATACAAGTACTGATAAATGTATACCTTCAGACAATGAAAGACTATATATGAATATGACTTGGAATAAGGACATATGGACTGTGACCATGTTTTCATAGGACATAACTCTACATCATTCTACATTTTTATTCAGTAAATTCCTTTATATTATCATTTTTGCTGTAGCTGATGTTTATTTACATAGTATGTTTTTAATATGTTAGATTATCTAAACAGTAACTTTAGGTACAAAAGACAAAATAACAAAACAAACATTATATCACTGCCTTAAAAAATACATTTACAACATTACAGCACTTTTGCCTTCATTGGTTTAATTTGAACAGAGATCACCACTAACTTACTTTTAGGAAAGAGGCTCACCACAACAACACCTATCCATTTATTTTTTATCCCACCACTGAAACAGGTAGTTTTCCAGTTTTACATGACCTGCTGTGCAGAATGTACCAGCCAGAACTAACTGTTCTGCTGCCAGTCTACCAGCCAGATTTCTTGTTATTGTTCAAATCAAGCTGATTGTGAGAATATTAGGAATGACATTGCTAAAATAATCAGTACTGAAACTGCCACTAGCTGGAAAGTCTTAAAAATACTCCCAGCTCACCTTTGGACCAAAGCAGCAGTGCCCAACACCCAACATTGTGTTGAATTCAACATTGTGTTGAATACTGTAAAATATATTACATTGCATTTTTCATCACATTTACAATTGACTGTGTTTTTAGTCTTTAGTATTGTGATGTATTTAGATGTATGTATGTATGTATATATATATATATATATATAAGCAAAGCACTGACTAACAAGTCAGGTTCAAAACATTTCCTAAATATGTTATGCAACAATGAACACTTTCCTCAAACCACTTTTTCCTGTAGCAGCCTATTAGCTTTAGCCTCACTGATAGAACATAGATCATTTAGGTTCAAACATTGATAGTACAATTTTAAGAATTAAATGATGCGCTTTCAACAACACATACATCTTGTCACATTAGACCCAATCTAGACTAAGTTCTTTGGGGAAATAATTAATAAAGCAATCTCAGGCTGTGTTGTGCTTTGAAATGCTATCTTAGCAATTATAGCAATGATTGCATACTAATTTTCTACCTGACAGAAAATCACTATGCGGTACACCCATGCTGTGCTTTTTCTATTATCCCGATGCTACTCTATATAAGACTTATTTGCTTTCCTGTCTGTATTTAGAGGTTCTGCAGGATCCTGGCTGTGAGATTGTTTCAGGGGTCTGACTTTTTCAGTCACTGCTGCAATTTTCCAGTGTCAGTTGCCTCTGATATGTGCCTATAGTGAATGCCACAAATGGGCTTGTCTTCCCATGGCACTCACTCTTCTCGTTCCTTTATTCTGTTATTCTGTAGGTGTCCTAAATATTGAGATAGCAGTTTATTATCTGGCTTCTTCTGACTGATGCATCTATGCATATTTTCTGTTTCAACCAAGATAGTGTGAGACAACAGTGGGCATGGCATCACATTGGAAGATGTTCTTGCATTAAAGCACATGTGTACCTGATTTTGTGTTGGACTGTTCCTGATCAAAGTCCTACTTTAGTTTTCACTGACCTTGTTTGTACCAGGCACATGGGTGTTGTTGAGATATAAGCTTTGTTGAAACAAATTCAGGCTTTGCTGTAGTTTATTTTGGAGTTTAAGGTGACTGCTTAGGTAGCTAATCCTTATATTGTCTTGCTATATTCTTAGATATGCTAAAACAGTTTTGTCAAATGAGGTACACACAGTGTTGTGATAAACAAATAAAGTATAACAAACTACTGAGAGGAAAAATGTCACAAAATCTATTTTCTCCAGCAACTTTGAGCGAGAGAGACAGAGAGAGAGACAGAATGAGAGAGAGAGAGAAATGCTTATTGAATAATGATACTACAGTACCACCTGTTGATGTGCAGGTGTTTGTATGCCGGTGCTTGTGTGCGCTTGCTATAGCAGTTGATTCTATTTACAATGGTCTATTCTGAATGTTGTAATGTTCCAGAAAAAAATGGAAAAGGGACAAAGATTATATAGAAGGTGCAAAAAGCCACGTTTGCATGTTAGCATGCAGGTACACACACACATGGCCACATCATAGGATTAATAATGATTTATGTTGGTATGGAAGTGTTATGTTGCATATATTTAGATTTGCGTGTGTGTGTGTGTAAATGTTTTTGTTTAAAAAAAGCTAGTAAAACAGTGCAGTGTGCATTTGGCATACAATACAAGAGCTGTCTGTCTGTCTGTCTCTAACAACACTATTTATCCTTAGATATGTCAGTTGCCATTTGTCAGCCTAATATCAATGTTCTATGAAAATAACAAAGGTTGTATTTGATGGTCTGACAGTACATGCATAAACAACATTTCTAAGCCAAAACTCACTTCAAAGGTAGTGCATTTATCACTTTCGGAGGATAACAGCCCCAGCTGTTTCTGGTACATGAAGCCGCAGTATTCTTGATAAGTTACCATAACAAGGACAGCTATTTAATTGATTTTGTTTACCACACTTTTCAATTTTACCTTCTCACTGTGAAAGTGTGAAAGCCTACGTACATATCTGAGTGAACCTTCTGGAATGAAAAATGAACGATGGGACTCGATTTGATCCTTTGGGAAATAATTGGTTTGTTGAAAGTTGGAGGGGAAAAAACTGTCCATTAGACAGTCAAGGAGGTTAATGTATCTGATTAAAGATAAAGAAAAGATAAAAAAAAGACATGGTTAAATAATTACTTTGCAATATTAGCAAATAATAAATAAGAATAGTATTTGATTTTATGGTGACCATGAAACCTTGTTTTGTATGGATTTACAGTTAAGGTTACCAAATGTCAATGGTTAATATTGTCAAAAGTCACTAAATAGGTCTAAGTTTATGACAGAAAGTAGCAAACATATAGACTTGAAAATGTGAACCGTTGTCTCAACTAGTCTTGGCTAAATTGATCCTGGTCAGTTTAATGACTCTTCGGTGGACACTTTAATATTTTCATTCATAGTCAACTGGCATAAAATTACTGTAATTGAACATCTGTTGGTGAAAAGCTTGTTTTTAAAGCTACTCTAGTTATATTTCATTTGCATACGGAAGCAGCTGATTAAGGACATCACAAAACACCCTCATGTTTCACCAGCATGTCGAATTGTTCTATTTAAAGTAGATGCTTTATTAAGTAAACTGCTTTAATGGCTCCCTTATTCCTCTCAGGTAATTCGCAGCTGGTGATGGAGATATTTTCCCCTCCTCTCCCTCTCAGCAGCGGGGCGGGAATCACTCCAGCGGGTTTCTATAGTGGAAGCGCGTCGCGCGCAGCAACAGCAGCACTAACCCGGCGCGAGCGCAGCGGGGAAATAGCACCAAGTTTACTCAGAAAAAACTATGTGTATATCTGGTTTTGGATCTTTCATCGGTTTGAACTGTTTTTCTTCTTTCTCGAAATTCCTCTTAAAGACAATCTAGAGTTTCTCCAGAATCAAGTGCGGGGAAAGTTTATCCCGTAACAGGTGAGACGTTTCTATTATTTGAACAGTGGAGGAAATGCTTTAATATTCACGTGTTGAAGACGAACATAACCTTATTATTGTGGATGCGTTTGAATATGAGAATGCGATGTGTTTTAATAGCCTCTAAAATATTACAGTTTTACACTTATTTTGGTTATGTTTTCATTTAGATTGCATTTAAATTTGCATAGGTAATAATAAATAATAATAGTAATAATGTAACGATGCATTATCCACGTTTGTTATAGTTTTTAATAGATGTTTATGGTTATCTGTAGTATTGTTATAGTCATTTTTATAGTATTTGCTGTTAGTTTCAATGTTTATGCTCACGGTATTTGTTAGTCACGGTTTCTTGTAATGTAAAGTTAGTGTATGTCCATAATAACCTACATAAATCGAATTTAGTCTTTTGTTTAAACAGCACAACAGGCGATGTAAAGTGACATTGGTTTTGAATTAAGTTTTTCACTTTGTCTACAGTGCAATTTCTACTAACAGCAGTTGTGAGTTTAGTCACTAACGCATTGCAAACGCTGAGACATTTAGAGCGGTATTGCCAGTAGAGGACAGCACACCTTAGTGTAGCTAATCCAGCCACCGCGAGCCCTTAAAAACAACATTATATCCTAGTTCTCCAACTGATCAATTACAGAAATAAATAATTCTGAAAGGTATCATTAATATACGGGCATATGATTTGTTACGTTTTATTTATTTGAAAAAATTGAAGAATGTAAGTGTAAACATTTATCACAGTTTTATATTTTAAGTTGCTGAATTTAACTTTTGCCATATTCCATCTGTTTGCATGTGGAAAGTTACCATCACATGGTAACTTTCCATTGATTTGGAAAGCTTTCCACTGAAAGTTACCATTTGATTTGTTACCATTTTACCATTATGATGTTAAAGTGCCTAAAGTTTCATTGCTTAAAAAAATAACATGCACAGAACATCAGAAAGCAGGAATTCTCAAAGCATTTTTAAAATTGGTTTCAAACTGCTGTAGTTAATTTCTACTGAGTGTCACCAAAGAGACTAATCGTGCTTTTCTGTGCTAAAAAACACGAGTTACTGTGCTAAGTGTTATTTCTATGGAGGAAACGCTAGGTGCCATTAATAACAGAGAAGAGTTGGAGGGTGGATGCTGGAAAAAATTGTCACTGGTCAGATCAGCTATTTACTGCATGGTGTAAGCTTACATTAACAGGACAGATGGCTCAGGCTGTTTCCCAACTTGCATTCAAAACTTTATTAAGTGTTTGGAAATACAGGGAAAACAAAGTGGACAGCCATGGAACTCTCCCCATGGAGTTTTTGATCATATATCAGAGAGGATCAAAGCCGCTGGAGTGTCCTTGAATTCTGAAACTTAAATTGAGTTAAACACTCTTTAATGACGCAATATAAAGTCTTGATATTAACTCATGTTGTCTGTTGCTATGGTTACATGCAAGGTTATTCAAGGTAATCGCAAGTTTAAGATGCAGATTGACTTTGGTTACTTTGGTCGTAAAGCCACTCTGATCCACTCATAATTTCCTAAGAAATTTCAGTTTGACTTGTTTTTACACAAAAACTTCTGATGCTTGGCTTTACTGAAAGCAGATTACAGTAGCAGAAGAAATATCTGCTGGTTTGGGGGATTTTATGTGCAGGAATTAGATTTGCATTTGTATGAATGTTCAGTAGTGACTTCAAAGTTCAAAATATTAAGCATTGCAAGGTAGCTTTGAAATATGTTTTTATTACTTTTTGAAAGGTTGAAATTATTGCAGGAAATGTATTGAGGATTATGTAGCTATTCTGGAAAACAGTTTTAGATTGTAGGATCAGTGACTACATTAGACTATTTGAGTATGATTTAAATAGGGATTAATGCCAATAGTTTGCATGCATAATCACAGAAAATGTTGCCATACCTTAAGATTAGATATTGTGCCCTAGCAGCTGTGTCATTACATGGAACAAATGTGTGCTAATGCCACTTCCAAAAATACCAGTCTGGTTGTGTGCAGATGTTTTGTCAAACAGTCAATTGCAAAAAGACTCATATGAACTCATATATAAAGTGTCAGAAATCTTCTCCAGCCCATCTCTCCTGTGTGTGCGATTCATGCTTTACCGATCACTGTCTGGGAGTAAGTGGTTGTGAACTTTTGACTGTCCCAAAGCACAAGTAACTTGGATGCAATGTGCATAAGTTATGTCTGCACATTTCAGATATTGCTTCATGACATCCTGTGAGAGAATAATTAAATAGTTTTTTCCTAATATGAATGCAAATTATTATCTTCTCCAGCATTTTTCAAAATCAAAACTGCAGTAACATTTTCTACAGTGACTGAATAACACGAAACATATGGAAGCCAAAAAGACACAAGGGAGTTAAGTATGATATTAAGATAATATAGAACTGTAGCACAAAACATGGTCATCTGATTTAAAGTCTGCATTTAGTGGCTTTATTATTATGACTGAGACTGTTGCCATTAACTTGTATTAGCTTCTTAAAAGCAAAAAAAAATGTAGAGTAGGTGGGATAAATTGGGTTTAAGACCTGCTAAACAACATTGAAAAAAGATTATTAGTCAAATCCTTGTGTATATATTTAAACACTGAAAAGCTTGACACAAAGTTGCATTCATCGACCAATGTTTTATTGCCTACCAAACATCTAATCAGACACGCTCTTAAGGAAAATGTTCAATAATACTGAATAGAAAAAAACATGGTTTTCAAGGTTTTCCAATAATAATAGTTTAAAGTCATTATTGCAAAAGTTATGAGTTAATGAGTTTAATAATTTTATTAATTTAAAAGACCTTGGATAAAATATATGGATTATAAGTATTTTCTGCATTCAATAAAATCTTACAATTTGACTCATGCATGTCCAAAGATAAAAGTATTGTGTAGCACTCATATTTTTTTTTTTATCATTTTAGGAGTTTTATTTTACTTAGAATTCAGCAGAATATCAATGTGAGTGTATTGCTTGTATAAAAAGAAAAGCAATGGAAAGATAAACATTTTTACAATTGCTATTTGAGCATTCAACACAAAAGCCATTTTATAATAAGAAAATATGGTAGTTGAAACAGGCGGTGTACAATTTTGAGTGTTAAACCCATCATAATTTATAACTCAGTGGTTATCTGTTCTGTCAGCTGATATATGAGGCCAGGGAAGGTCATGTCTCTTTTTATTTATGGCAATGTGGATTGCGTCATCTCTACAATAATATAGGGTGATCTGGAAGAGGAAAATGACTGTCCATGCAGATGAATTTCTGTCACAACAGACCATAAATTACTGCTCCAGGATAATTTATATGCACATATATGAAATGCTGATCACAAATTGGAAGTTGACAGTTTCAGGTTAATTGCTTGCTGTATATTTCACAATAGGTTTCTAAGCATTCTTTGTGCTGTTGTTTTGTGTAAATAATTACATTTAACAACACAAACAACACAAAGTTCATTAACACACAATCTCATCCGAGTCTGCTGAGAAAGTAAAAATGAACCTTGAAAAAAGTAACCTTTTGGAAAATATGTATTTTTAGTTAAAACGTTATGAATAACGTTTAGTTATGAATAAATTTTTTTTGGTAGTTTTGTTTCCCTTTCCAATTTAAGTCACGTTGACTCTTAAATTCATGTTAATCTGCATGTTAAGACTCTAGGGACATTTTAATAAAAAACAAATAATTGTGCAGAAACCCTATTATGTACAAGGGTAAGTTTGTCTCCCAATTCTTGCCAACCTTTCTTAACTGGTTTTAAAACAATTAGTTCCTTGGCTGTATTATTGTGTTTGTAAACTGTCATTTTCTTTCAGTTAGTTTTTCTTTAACCTTTCATGAGATTGTGCCACAAGGTATTTGTAGAAAAAACACTATTGCCTCATATCAGGAACCAGTCAAGGTGAAGGTGAAACTGACAGGACAAGCACATGAACTGAACCTTGAACTGTTTCCATGTTCAGGCCCTGAATCAGACACTTCATCAAGTTCCTTTGAAGTTTTATACGAGTTCAACATGAATGATGAGTATTAGGCTGGTGTGGCATTTCACTTCTTAATTTATAACTACATTCAATTAAAATGTATGTAATGTGCAGTCATATCCTAATTTATATTGAACTCCTTCACCTCATTTAATGTATGTCCTCAAAAATCTGTTTACTGCAGTGAGTACTGTAAATATACATAGGTTTGTGTACACCGATATTGTTTTTATCTTATCATTGACAGAATACTGTCAACCATCAAAGACCAGTGTTTAAATTGCACATTTTTAATGCTTTACCTTATACCATTATTAAGTCAAAGAGAAAAGTAACTCATTTGTGTTCTGCTTTTTACTTGTAATCTACATGCACACATGATGGGATTTCCTTTACAAGTGACTACAATTTCAATTATTCACAGCCTCCCATTTTAGTGCTACAAAGCACAAACAATCACAAAAGACAGCTATGGTAGATAATGGAATAGGATTTATACTATAAAAAGCAGCCTGCATGTTTATGTGCTATATTGTGTATAAAACAGGAGGAACATTTGGCACAGCAGTTGGCAGCAGAAACAGCACTTGTGGAAATATTCTCCTTACAATAGTGTGAAATATATGCTGTTTTGCCAAAAGCAGCATCACACAAGATTGTATTTTTATTGAAAGACCTCATTTCTGCTATACTGTTGTCTTGCTCTCATACAGTTGGTTGTTTTAATAGTTTTTAATGTTTCTGCATGTATGTTCCAAAATAAAACCTATTGTCCACAGTTCCATTCATTCACATACTCTTCTTCTCTTTTTTCACAGGTAAAGGATGGCATTGACACTATTAGACCCCAACACCACTGCATCATCTACCTTCTTCTCCTCTGTGGACAATGTCCACAACATCTCAGGAAACTCCACCTCCTCTCGTCCATACCGGTATCCAAACGTAACCTATGTGGACTTCTACCTTCATGAACCCTTGGTGTCAGCTATCTTTATAGTGTCCTACCTCCTCATCTTCATTGTGTGCATGGTGGGAAATGGGGTGGTGTGCTTCATCGTGCTGAGAAGCAAGAACATGCGAACGGTCACCAATCTGTTTATTCTCAACTTGGCCATCAGTGACCTGCTGGTCGGCATCTTCTGCATGCCCACAACATTGGTGGACAACATCATTACTGGTGAGGGTCATGCTGTAATGCAATTGTAACCAAATATTTCTGATGAAGAACTGCTATATTTGTTAATGAATGAAACTTGTGATTCTTACTTGTGAAACTTGTGATTCTTGTGATTCATTTTATTCAAATATTTAGGAGTAACATTTCTGCTGTAAAAGTAAAATGTATTATAGTCAGTGCATCATATACAGTGTTTTGTACATTATTTGCAGTATCATCTACTGTATGTACTGCTGTGACATATCTTTCCTCAGGTCTCCTCTGTCAAAACAAATAGTGACTAGTGATTTGCTGTGAAACCTTTAGGTTGTATGAGCGAGATCCCAAATTAGATCAGGGTGCTAATTAAATCAAAAACAAGTGTTGAAGTGTTCAGATATGACATAATAAAATGTTAATGAATGACCTTACCATTGATAAGTACCAACTTATCAATCCCCTTACAAAATAATGTATTTATGAGTACCATACAAATTATTGTGGATACCTTCATATGCATTTCATGCTTGTTTTATCAGCTTTTCAAAGGGATGATGGTTTATGTATTACGTAACCAATCATGGGTGAAATTGTACGCAATTTGTAGCCAATCAAATCCTCATAACAAGCTCTACCCAAACACCATGAAACTGCCCTATTTCTCTACATCACAGGCAAAGGCAATTAAATTCAACAGGGTTTCTTTCTGAAAGGTGTACTGTAGGAGTACTGGCTTCTTAGAACAGAAATGCATTTTTTTCCTGGGCTACATCCTTATTTCTTTCATCTGGTTACCATGCAATCATTACAAACTTTGAAAACCTACAGAGTGTGCTTATCCATCAGGGAATCTACAATCACAATCACCATGGACCTCATGGAGCTGTCGGGAACACTCCTGTAATCCCGCACACCAGGATGTGATTCCCGGGAGCCTGACCAAGCTTCTAATCAGTAAACGGAAAGGACCATCTCCTCTTTTTGATGAGCAAATGAATGCTGAAATAGACTGAAGAAGTGATGAATTAGAGTGCAAACAGCAGAATGAAATGTTCTCTCAGTGTTTTAAAGCACAGTAAAAGATCTGAAGGTTTTTGATCAATAGAGTTAAAAAAGAACATGTAAAAATAACCCAGGTTCATATGTTATGTTCAGCAGTGGCATAACTATAGAACATTCAGCCATTACTGAAATACAGTCTTTGTTGGCATCTTTAGTAAAAGTTCACTTGTGATGAGGAAAGAATGTTCTAAAATAGACAAGAGGAACCTGATGCTGATTAGAGTCAAGCACGATCATCAGCGACAGATGGATCAGTGACAATTTACAACAACAACATGGTGCTTCCCTGCACTGGATACTGCCAAAAGTGAACCACATTCTCTCAAACCTCATTGTACAAATTGGATGCACAGATTTAACAATTACATAACTGCAATAAATACCAGCAGGATACAAGATTCAAAGCACTTCGTATTCATCTGGAATGAAAAGATACATGACATTTACAACATACTTGCCAGACAGCAGATGCAAAAAAACATGAAATAGGAAGGGTATATATTAAGAAATGCAATGCAAAAGCCAGGGGAAAATTTAGATGCGCACCATACAAGGCTTTCACGTGGCGCTTGCAAAGAACTGTGACTTTGCAGATACTGACAGAGAAATCAAAGCACAAATTATTCAAAGCTGCACATCCTCCAGACTTTGCAGGAAGTCTCTGAGAGCCCGATTTGTCTCCACAAGATCTCCTGAAACACAGTAGGCCCCTTAACTTTTTAGAAATACCAGCATCTGGCTTAGAATGCTCATAGATATCCGAACAGTGAGAAGTCACAAGCAAGTATGGAGTGCTGAAAGTATTTTTATCCCAAACCTTTGTCCAGCAAAGCTTTGGAACTTGTGAGGCGTGTGGAACACCTAAAGATGACTTCAAAGTGTTCTGCTCCGGACACAGACCACCATCCTGCAGAGTTTAGTTCCAGCACTAATCAAACAGCCCTGCCTTTAACTTTCAAGTAAAGCTGAAAATCTTGATTAGCTTGTTCAGATAAGTTTGATTAGGGTAGCAGCTGAACTCTGCAGGAGAGTGAACCTCCAGGGCTGAAGTTAAATAGCCATAATCCACAGCCAAACACAGTCATGTCACCAAGACTTGTGCAAGATGAATAACATCACATACTTCAATGGGTCTTCAGGCATGTTTTACTGGTAAACCATTAGCTGCTAAGCTACCTCAAACATACAGTAAACTGAACAACACAAGCATATCAGTGTTTGTCTATCTATTGAGAGCTGCATCTGTGAAAGTCTTAAGTAAAATGATATGCAGTCCCTGCATCAGCCACCAGAAGTCCAGACATCTAACATTTAAATATCATTTTACAGTTTCAAGCACACGCCTCCTATCCTGGGTACGTTGACCTGTCACACATCAGCACATCCCATGAAACTTTCAATGTGACACCTGGTGACAGCTGCTCTGTGCTTAGCCACCGAACAGCCAAAGAGACGAATCTCATTAAAATACGCACATCGGCTGTTTTCCCACCAGCAGGACTGTAGCAGACAAGCTGCTGGACAAACAACCATGGTTATTCCAAGGCATCAGAAAATGTGGTGTGTATGCAGTTATACCTCCAACCAAAAGACCCAGATGACCTAAGATAATGCAGTAGGCATGTGTTACTATTGTAATGTCAGCTTGTGCCAAAAACCAGCCTGAACTGTACCCCAGTGGCAGACATACAACATTCTCAACACATTGTGGTCTGAGAAGTCCCTTACTTTGAATACATTATTTACTCTCCTGCAGAGGTTTTTCAAAATGCAACACACTAAACATACCAAGGCATTCTTGGTGTCAAAAACAATATCATTGTCTATGGATCAACATAATCAGTGGACCATGATAGCAGCCTAATGGCACTACTCAGAGACTTGAAGATATCACTTCACACTCAAGAGTAAATGTGACTTCAATAAGTCCTTAAGTGCTTCAGTTCTTTGGATTTGTGTTCTAAGCGAATAACGTTTCACCTGACCCTAAAAAACAATTGCAGCGCTACAAGCCAGTGAATCAAGCAACACAACTGAAATGCATAATCCTCTGGGCATGACCAAAATGTGTCACCTGTGACTGGATTTTTTAAAAGCTCATGTTAAAACATTGTGAAAGGCTAAACACAAGTCATTGCAGAACCTGATTGAAGACAGTCCAACAAAATGGACAGTAAGTTACAGTAGCATATTTTTATTGTGTCAAGCCAACACATCTGTGATCATTCTGAGCCCAAGCTTTATGAATTCTGTGCATTAATTCTATAAGATAAACCTTTATTATTTATTAAGATGATTATTCTAGTTTTTCAGACCATCCAAACTTTGTGATTGTTGTAATAGATAAGGTTATCTTTGTAATAGATAAGGTTATCTTTGTAGTAGATAAGGTTATCTTTGTAATATATGTATTTTTTAAAGGGAATATATTGTGCAACATTGCACTACAGAGATCTCCCCTGCTGAGTTTGTGTTTTAATGTTGTAATGATATGCACATATATTCCAGCTCTCACCAAAGAAAGGTCTGATGTAAGTCTGATGTAAATTATTCCTGCAACACAAGTTTACACTGTACAGTGTGACTGTGGTCAGAGGCACAATGGGATGTGAAATTCATTGATGCTGCAAGTATAAAGAATAAGTCACTTAATACTCAAGAGCATTTGCATTGTTGAGCAGAGACTTCTGTGAGAGGAACTGATACATGCTGCCATATAACAGACATAAGCTTCTCTCTCAGTTTGTTGCTTCTGCTTCAGTTAAAACTGCTAGACAAAGACCACATTAATAATCTGTTTTTTAACTTGATGTACTCTAGCTTTCAAGGCTAAGTTTTTTGGCTTTAATATCAGAAATGGTGTGAGAATTGACAATAATGTAATTTCAGCACACTTTAGTATATTTATGTATGTCGTGCTTCTGTTTAATTAGCTTTACAAATATTTGTACATTTGGAATTGACAGAGAAAAGCTGCATACAAATTAAGTGCAAACAAAAATGGTGCAAGAACAAAATTCACAATTTAACACCCTCTTACCAGATGCATGTACATATATCATGGTCTCACTTCCTTCGGCTAATTTTCTTTCCCACCATCTGTTTTTTAAAACCCTCTTCTTCTATCACATTATTATTCACACCCACACATCGACCAGGTGCCTCACAATATCTCCAAATTCAATCAGAGGCCTCTTAAGAGGATCTTCTGGGTTTACTCTCGCACGAGGTGAACAAAAACAATAGGTCCCAGAATGACTGAGCTCTGATCTTCTCCTCTCTTCTCTATAATCCCCTCAGCTAGCACCACTCAACACACGAAAGTGCCAGCCACACTTTTAGTAAGCCAGAAACGTCAAGGGATTTTGTTAAAATGGTGTCAGTAATTGAAAAAAGAAAGCAATTGAGAGAAAAAAATTAATAAGTGAGAAGGTGAGGCTAAAAAAAGATTGTGGGGTCTGTCATTCAACTTGCACATACCATCAACAAGCTGCCATTACATGGTCAATGAGTGGACAGCCCTGCTGAAAAGACCAGTTTTACCAGTGTGACCATGTTGTTTAGCTCCAACAAATGCCGAGGTATATTTAAGGTGTTATGTGGTTTAATGTCTTGCAGGCTGGCCCTTTGGCAGTTTGGTGTGTAAGCTGAGTGGGATGGTGCAAGGAATATCAGTTTCTGCCTCTGTCTTCACACTGGTGGCCATCGCTGTGGACAGGTGGGCAAAAAATTTAATATGTTTAGTATTTATCAAAATGCTTTTTCTGAATCTAATAACAAAGGTACTGTAAGATTTATGTCAGTTTCAAATTCACATGGAAGTTTCATTACACATTTTGGAATTACATTACAGAAAACATGTTATTGCTGGAAATTCAACCCAAAACATTTATACATACATATATATTACAAAATAGCTTCACACATTTATTTTTTAAATGCAATACATTAATAATTTCTTATGCACACCTGTGACCACACGTCAGCTGAATTTTATATTAATGCCTAGAGCAAGACATTGCTAGGCAACTCAAAAAAAAACATTTGTTTACAACTAAAGCAAGCATTATAGACACATCAACTAACACAAAAAACAAAATGGCCATTGTAAAAAATTAACTTTAAACAACACTCAGTAGTTGTCTACATTGGAAGCGTTTGTCAAAGAGTAATTGTTTGTAATTATGTAGTCAAAATGATTTTCCTATGTCAATTTACAAAGATAAGAATTATGTTAATTTATTTCCACTATAGGCTGTAGTCAATATTTTTCATTTACTATTTTCACATTAGATTGACTGAATTTTTTCTTCAACAACAAAACTGTTTTTTGACATATTTCTTTTTCACTATTTTCTGTCATTCATTGATTCTTTCATTCATCATTTTTTTCCTTTGCCTGCTTCCTCCCCTTTGTCCTCCTCATTCATTTTTCTACACAAATGTCTCAGATTCCGCTGCATTGTCTATCCTTTCAAACAGAAGCTCACCATCTCCACCTCCACCTTCATCATTGTCATCATCTGGGTTCTGGCCATCTCCATCATGTGCCCGTCAGGTGTCATGCTGCAGGTAACCAAGGAACACCGTGTCTCCATCTTGCTAAGTGATGGCAACACCACACAACCCTTCTACTGGTGCCGCGAAAACTGGCCCAATCAAGAAATGCGCAAGATTTACACCACAGTGCTATTTGCTAACATTTATCTGGCACCCCTTACCCTGATCGTCATTATGTACGCCCGGATAGGAATCACATTGTTTAAGACATCAATGCCTGCCTCTATGAGCCAAGTTGGGACCTCAGACACCGGCTCAGGAAAACAGAGCAGATATGAAAGTCGTCAGATGGTATCACGGAAGAAGAAGCGTGTCATTAAAATGTTGCTAGTTGTGGCCCTGCTGTTCATTCTTTCCTGGTTGCCATTATGGACGCTAATGATGCTAAGTGACTACGCCAGCTTAAGCGAACATCAACATCGGGTGATTAATATCTATGTTTACCCTCTGGCCCACTGGTTGGCGTTTTGTAACAGCAGCGTCAATCCAATTGTCTACGGGTTTTTCAATGAGAACTTTCGCAAAGGTTTCAAAGCAGTCTTTAAACTTCAGCTCTGCTCAGGGCATTCAGGGAAGAGAAAGAGCTACTCACATAGACTGCAGGGGAATGCTGTATTGCCTGCCAGCTTGCCAATGACAAAAGAGCCTGTGGTGGAGGCTGGAGGTCCCCGACCAGGACAAGCTCTCATGCAGGGCCTGGTGATGGTGGGAAATGGGAAAAGTGTGGGTGAAAGCAGCCAGTCTTCAGGCAAGGAGAACCTGAAAGAACAGGATCTGATCATGGAAGATCTGGAGAAGGTGTGTGTATTAGAATACATGTCATTGTTTTTGTGTCATAATAAAGTTTAAAAATAATTTTGTTAAATAATTAGATAACAAATTTAGAGATTTATTAAGAAATGTAATGCTTTTATAATTTATTAAACATACCCATAACCAATGAATTTTATATTACTACAAAACATTATTTTACTACAGTGACGTATCTTTGGTACCACAGACCTGATGTATGATGTCTTCACAAGGGAATGTCACAACACTTTAAACCTACAACAACATAATATAATTCCAAATGTTATCTACACTGGAATTACTGCAGAGAATATTACAGTTTCTATTATTGTCAGAGAATGACATTACTTACAAGACCAGAGCATAATTGTATAAAAACTGGTTACAGTTTAAACTTAAAACTTTAAAGTTTTTCCAAACCATTAAAATCACTCATTAAACCTAGGCAGAATTATAAGAACAACAAACCAACAGATGCTATATAACATAAACATCAATATTTTCAATGGCAACTGAGGCCGGTTTAAAAAGCTTATTTTGTACATTTTTTGCCATCTGTTTCTAAATCTCTAAGAGACTTTTGTTTGGCCTGTTTAATTTTTTATAAGGGTTTTATTGTTACTGCAGTCCAGCTCCATCACTTAAGGAAAGAATGGCTTCAGGTTGCCTGCTATTGTTTGCTAAGCTGGTACATTAAAGGAGTGAGGTATAAATATAACCACTCTGTGTCTGCTTTTCTTCACAGGTAATGTATGATGTATAGAAGCTTTACAGTCCCATGGAACATGGCCAAAGCTTCTGTGCCCTTAGATGATTTCATGAAAGGCCGAATTCTTTCCTTCTCTGTGACCGTTTTACTGTTGTGAGGACATTGTGAAGTTCCAAGGGTTCATCTTTCATCTATTTCCATCTCTTTCATCTCTGTGGAGGATGCGCTCAAGCCTTTTCTGTCACGAAATTCCACATTTCAAGACAATAATCACACCAGACAGGCAGTCTGAGCTGGAGGCGTTGAAAATCAAACATCATGTGTGATGAACAAAAACAGGCCGCCATTTTAAGACATAGGTGAGATAAAAGTGACATCACTGGCTGCCAAATTATGCCCACTACCAGTTCTGGGTGTTTAAGCTTCTATCTGACCTGAAGAACATGCCAAGGTCACAGCTAACATGGATGTTCTAAAGTGCCTGAATAAGGGAACTTGAGAAAGAGGTTTGTATCTTCTCACATTCTGGGTGATCAAATGGTCTGTTAATTTTTTTCTCTCTGTCTAAGATGTAAAATGATTAAAAAAAATTCAAAATTCAAATTCCCTTCTAAACAGTTTCGCTCATTAACCAGCTTTTCAGTGACCAAACCTCAATGGAAGTCTCACAGGTCTTGTGTTGAACATCTTACAGGGTGATTGTAACCAGAAGACCTTTGCTGGTATATGAGTTATTATTAGCATAGAAGTGCAAAAGAAAGGCTATTTCTACACGACAGGCTCTGCACTGACACTAAAAACAGCTCCTGAGGACCTATTTTACTCATACACTCCATTGTAAATGAACTGCTGAACAAGGGCACAGATCTGCCTAGAAAAGAGGCCATTGGCTGTCAGAGACAACGAGAACTGCAATGGCCCCTATATAGAGGGCAAATCAGGAAACAGAGCGGACATGGCAAGTGTCCAGCTGTCAATGTTTATTTCATCTGACATGTACGCATGTCTTGAACAGTTTTCTGTTTGGCTTTTATTATGGTCCAGGTAATTTTATCTGTGCAAAAAACACCTTAAAATGAAACAAAAAATGTTTCATTTTTTGTGTTAAACCCAAATGTGATCTGCTAAATAACACAGTGTTTTATGTAGTTTTATGTGAAATACATGCCAAGAAAAGTGCTTTGGCAAAATGTTCCCCAAATACTCTTGGAGAGCAAAGCATATACAAAGTTATAGTACAGCTGAACTTGCCTCCTTGTTATGTACGACATTACCTAATGCTCAGATTATATTTGGAATAATTATACTATCACTGCTGTTTGTTGCATAATGCATCTGAAAGATAGAGTGAATGTGAAACCACATTAGAAGTAAACAAGCAGGACCTTGTTGAAATGTGCTACAGGTTAACGGTCATCGTGAACAACTGTAATTTTTGTAAAAGTGAGGGGCGTGTGAACGCAAGCTTACAGGGTGTTATGACAGCATAATCATGTCTTTAAAATCCTGCTGTTGGTGAGATGTCTGACAACACACTTGTTTGTGAGATGTTAGCAACGCTTATGTCACTATTAGGAAATATAGATCTTTTCAAGACAGATGCTTTAATATCTATAAACATATCATCATGTTGGTTTACTTAGCTGAACGGAAAAAAAACTGAAAAAAAACTGAAAAATGATATAGATAGAAAAGGAAACAATATGTCATTTTATTTAACTTGTCTAATGTTTATTGAATGTTTTCCATCTAAAGCTTTGGAATGAAGACCACAGATTTTCCATCCAAATGTCTCTCTGTTTGCTTAGATAATGTTTTATATTTATATCAACACTTTCTTTTTCTATCTTTTGCTTTATGGCATGAAATAAATAGATTTACAGGTACTTTAATATAAGCTTACATACAGTATGCGCTGACAATGTGAAATATGCATGTGTGTATCTGTTTAGGTGAAAGGGCTCTGGCACACTGGCTGGGCGCCATATAAACTTTAAATCTTCACAAGCACTAAGCTGCACAAGCATTTTTGACAGTGTTTACAGTAGCCTATGTCTTCTGGACTAAAACCAGTTCAGTTTCTCAGTCATTAAATATTGCAGCGCATTTGGACGCATTCCCACTCCAGCTCTTTGAAGGTGGCATTTACTCATTAGGGAGGATTTATAAACTAGTAGATTCACACACACACACACTTTTAAGTTTACAAAATTATTGAAACAATGGTACAGCATTGTGACGATAAGAACACTCATTCATGACTATATATTTAATTAATTACCTGCCCATTGTTTGGCAGGAGGGAAACTGATGCAATTTGTCAAGGATTGTATATTGCCTCCAATCAGTTGATCCCTGGCTGACGTAGTGTAATTATAGCTGTCCAGTTGTGGAACACAGCTGCGTCTTGTTCACTTTGAATGGTTTAAATCTGCTGGATGTGTCGCTGCAAACGCAGGGTCAGTGTTACTCCATGACTGCCCCTGCAGGCAAATCCCTCCGTCAGAACCTGCAACACCACAAAACAGTTTAATTGGGTTTAAGCCTTTGTCACTTTTATTAGACAGGGAAGTCTGAATCTGGTGATTGAGAAATATGGGAGAGAGGTAATGGAACATAACAATAAAAATGGGGGTATTGGAAAATAACTCGAGTCAGACCTAAACTTGGGTTACCAAGCTCTGTATTACAGCATGTCAGGGCACATGCACAGCCTACAGGGCCACTTCTTTGAAATTGCAAAAAGCATTTATCCTTAACCAGTTTATTCAGTAAAATAAATAGCAAGGTGAACAGAAACACAATAAAATACACACACATGCTCAGGGAGAAAAGGGAGTTCACACCTAGCTAGACATAACAAGCTAGTATCAATGTCAATGTTTGTGTTGTGTTAGTCTCCTCAGCTGTCTTTCTCTTTATATTTTGTGTATTTTTCTCTGTTTCTTAGTAGCTCCACTACTTCACCTTCACTGCAGCGTATCACACAAATGTAAAGAGGCTGAAGCCAATTGGTGTTACCTGATTGGTTGCCTGATTGGTTGCTTAAAAATTCATTTTTATTTATATAGCGCTTTTAATAATTCACTAATAAACTACAGTTCAAAGCATCAGATTTTAAAAATCCATTCAGTCCTGTAGTTAACTGTAGTTAATCCGTGTGTGATGGCAGCCCTCTGGCTGAGGATTTGGTTGGCTCCCAGGTTTAATCACAAGTAGAGGGGCACTAGAGGGTCACTGACATCCTTGAATACCAATTTGACTTGAAAGGGGGAACTTATCAGGGCCTGACCCTGCGATTGCTGTAGCATTGACACATTCCAGCATTCAGCTGTTGACATTTGGCTGTAAGATCTATTGAAATAACAAGCTGTAGAAATTCTGATGAAGGCCAACTTTGTAGATACAACATTCATATGTTTTAATGAATGCGAGCGTTTAATGAGCTAATACAGAGCTTGAATAGTGAAACCCAAGCCTGTGAAGTGGTTGTCTTTTTGACAGTTGTGTTAGTCAATTTTGTGCTGTAAAGTTGTCATTTCTGTACTACTTTGTAACTACTTGGACTGTATGAAACCGCATGATGTCACATTGGAGCATGTAGATTTTTGTAATTGTTTAACAGGTGTCCCTCTTGTGTGATAATTTGTTTGTACGAACCTCTTATAGCAGTCGATACGATTCACTGAACACGTCTCATTTGCATATTTTTATACTGTATAACTACTTAAAATGTTTCATGCAGCCAGAGACTTGCTGTTTATCCACCTTTAAAAGAGCCTGAAAACAAAATCTGTTAAACAAGTGCTAAGATTTGCATGCCAGTGTGCTTTGTTACATGAAAATGAGTCATTGACTACTCATTTTTACTGTTTAAATATAGATAGTACACTTTGTAATTGTAAATATGAGTTATTGCTTCAGTAGCCTATATATTAAGTATAACCAACTAGTAAAATACTAAATATTAAACATGTTGTGTCTAAGAAATGAAATTTGTGTATCATGATTTTAGCTGTTGTTGTGGTTTTGTTGTTTGCTCCACAATGGAATGTTAATTTTCAATGTTTTCAGTGTTCTTTAATAATAACATTTATTGGAATATTTACATGCATCCTTTATTCCTTGTTTTATGGGATCACCAAGAAGGTATCAATTTACTTTGCAACCTTTCTGGAACTTGCAAACTAAAACTTCCCAACTAGTCCCCAAAACTCCATATAAATAAAATCAAAATGCCATATATCATTCCCATAGTCTGTGTAAATATGGAAACCTGCTCAATTTAGGAATTTTCCATCCAAACACGGCTCAATCATGGACTAGTCAGATGGGGTTGATTGGAATGACAGGCTTACAACAGAGCCTACAATACAAAAGGCCCTAAAAAACGATCATTTTACTTAGCCTTTATTGAGTGGAAACAAAACATTTCTGACAAAATTGCCCAGATTTCCTCCACTTAGAGAAACACAACATCCCACAGAAATCGATATTATACCCAGTATGGCTATCTGTGATTGCAAGACAGACTTTGTTATCAGCAATTGTTTCACAAACACATGCTTCATTCTTCTGTAGTTTCATTCCAAATCATTCTGCAATACTGTTGTGTTAGGGTCATATCAGACCTTTTGAAGAGGACTGATTGAATAAGAATGATTAAAATAAGTTACAACAAGCCGGTGTGGATATTGTGTAGTTTATAGATGTGTGAAAACCAGTACAGAAAACATCACAGGAAAACTACATCATAAGTTCTTCATTTAACTGGCCAGCACAGAAACAATGGCTTTAATAAGCTTAATGGTTGACATGATATATGTATTGAAGTAAAACAATGTATCTACACATCGATACAGAAAGACTGAGGCGTTAAGATTGAGGAAGATAAGGTGAGTGGTTTTTTAAACCTTCCCTTGACAATAAGGTACAACAAGGCAAAAAGACACAAGGCACTTTACTCACGAAATGAACTTCCTGAGGGAGGATTTGAAAAGAACCACAAATCTTCCATTATTAGATTAGCTCTAAAACTCTTTAGAAAAGGCAGAGAGATGCCAGTTCCCCATTAGTGGATTACTGTAAGCGCTGTTAATTAGAAATTGAGACCTTCTGCTTGTTCTATAACTGAGAATCTGTTGGGTTTTTTACTCATTATTGGTTAAGCATTAATGAAAAATTGCTGACTAAGATGCTGTAACTTCATCAGAGAAAAGGGGAAATTTTGACTAATGGCATGAATAAAAGTAACGCAATCTCAATGTGAAAGGGGAAAGTGTAACTTATAAAACAAACAGCCGGTAATCAAATTCAGGTTGCAGATTGAAATGACTGTGTAAGGAACATGTTCTGCTTGCGATAAAATTAACTTACCTTGACTGTGAGTCTTTGTGCTAATGTTATTTTTTTCTAATTTTGTGTGTGGGTAGGTGAGGAATACAACGAGTATTTGATTACACAGACAACAAATGTCATTTGTGATGGATAGAAATACAAATGTGAACTAACAAATTATAAAATAAAATAAGAGATACAATGACACTATTTCCTTATTTCATTAAGGCCACTTATGGCAGTACAAATAGTTTTACTCCCTGTTAAGGTCAGACAGCCTAAAACCTGATGTTGTGTCTATTCCATACTGTAATTTATAAATAGCTTTTTAAACAGACTCATCTACACTACACATCACTCCATGGAAACCACAACATATTGATATTCCTCAATTCAAATGGTCAATCCATGTGGAGGTTGAGATCTTTTACCTCAAACCTCTCCATGTACAGATCTCAAACTCAAGCTGTCTTCCAATTTGCCTTCTCATACCTTCAGCTATGCTTGCTGCTTTTGTTTTTCTCCTAATGTTTCTCTCCTTACAGCAACAACTGCTCCTGTCTTATTTCCCTGTGACAGTCCTGCAGTTTTGATCTCTCCACCTTGATCCCTCATCAACACTCTGTGTTGTGGCTCCCCAAGAACCCAGACACATTATGGCCCCTAAAGATCCACTGATTCTCTGTTCTTACAGCTGGTATTTAGTTTAGTACTTGTGTTCTAGAAACTAACATGTAACTGTTACTATTTATGAATGATGAAATTGTTAATTTACAGTTGCTCAGATTTCTACTTGGAGAAAAGCATGTCAACAGTTTATTTTTATTTTATTAATAGTGCAACTTTAAATCAATATTTAAATCAACACTGACTTTATTTCTCCTTTTTATTTAAAATCAATGGAGGTAAGTTCAACTTATCCTTCCATAATGGATAGCAAACTAATTTTTGTAACTTACCATTAAGGCTTTACTATGAAATTAAAACGACTGACAAAGAATGTTACACTAACAAGATGAGATTACACTAATAAGTTCTCAAGGTTTTTTTATATAAATTTGCTGTGTGCAAAATAAACATTTCAGAAAAATGTACTGTAGAATATTTTACTGTTTTGCTGTAAGTGCAATGACCAACTCAGTCTACAGAATACAGCCCAGTAAGACAGCGAAAAGACAGAGAGGGAGATGCACAGAAAAAGAGAGAAGAATGTGAGATAAGAGCGAGAGTCTGGAGTGTCAAGCAGAGATTACATGCTGAAGTCCATAACCGCTCCTGCGCTCCAGAAACACTTGCATTCAACCGTGTCTGTAGGAGAGGCTGTTAAAAGCCTTTCAGAAAAATTAATGTCACGTATATAGGGTACATTTTTGATGTTTCTGCTTGAAGGACCTCTCTTGTGGGACCAGGGGTAAATTCACTGTAAGGAGGGAAAGAGAGAGTGAGAATGAAAATTGAAAATAGATGAAACGGTGAGAAAATGACAGAGTGAGAAGTGCTGGAAAAGAAAAGTGGCATATGCATGTCTCATATTCCAATCACGAAGTCAAAGTGCTTCTGAAAAGCAATGAGTAAATACACAAAGTAAGTGGGGGACGGGATGACGAAGGATGTTATGCAGTTCATTAGACTTTTCCTTCCTCACATTTCTGATTTGTCTAGACACTCTCAGCGGTCCATGCGGATGCTCTCTTGAGTGGCCACAGCTGTATCTAGTAATGTTCTGCCAGCTGTGCCCAGTCACTCCATACTGCTATATCGCTATATTCTGTAAGATTCTGGAGAGCTTG
>JBAJNP010004046.1:0-35575 GCA_036877545.1 Yasuhikotakia modesta
CATGCATGTATACATGTATGTATGTATGTGTGTATGTATGTATGTATGTATGCATGCATGTATGTGTGTATGTATGTGTGTGTGTAGGAATGTACTGTATGTGTGTGTGTATGTGTGTATGTATGTATGTATGTATGTATGTATGTGTGTATGTATGTGTGTATGTATGTATGTGTGTATGTATGTGTGTATGTGTGTGTGTAGGAATGTACTGTACGTATGTATGTGTGTATGTGTGTGTGTATGTATGTGTGTATGTATGTATGTGTGTATGTGTGTGTGTAGGAATGTACTGTATGTATGTATGTGTGTATGTATGTATGTGTGTATGTGTGTGTGTATGTATGCATGTATGTATGCATGTATGTATGTATGTATGTATGTGTGTATGTATGTGTGTATGTATGTGTAAACTGATAATAAACTGATGGGAGGCATTAGAAAAGTGCTATTGAGCTGTTTCTGAACTCTCCTCGTTCTCTGTGTGCTGTGGACAGCGGCTGCTCTGCTCAGTATTGGTCCTGAGGAGCTCCAGGAAGCTTTGACCTCCCACTGTGTGGTAACTCGAGGAGAAACCATCATCCGCACCAACACTGTGGACAAGGCCATTGATGTGAGGGACGCCATGTCAAAAGCTCTGTATGGGCGTCTTTTCAGCTGGATTGTGAATCGCATCAATGCCTTATTGCAGCCTGACACCAACGTCTGGTGGGTCAAAACAATGTGTTCTTCTGTCCTACCTGATAGTGTAACACCAGCTGAACCTGTTTTTTAGTAGTGGACAATGTCACTCTTGTAGTGATCATATTTATGACAATCTGATGGTGATGTGATGTTTCTGACTGACTGTTGACTGACTGTTATCCTAAAGCAATTTTTAAGTGTGAGTTAAGCCTTTTTATTGCGTTTCTTTTACATTCTTTGATACATGCACAGAAATCATCTTCAGAGATGACCTCTAGTCTGACCACCACAGAGCTCAGAATATTAATAACTAAAGCAAAAGAAGAAAAGAGCCATAAAAACAAGGTTTTTATAAATTTTTGATACAGAGTTACATTGATAAAAGAATATGCGGATGATTAAAGGACTTCAGAGAGAGTGGAAAAGCTGTTCATTGATCCGAACGTATCCTGTCAGACATCAGCCTGTCAGAGAAACTCATGTCTTCTAGCTCAACGCACACCATCCAGATTCTGCCGTTTCCACTCCAATCAGCAGCGCATTCAGTGTTATTGTGGCTAATATTCTGTTAGCGACACAGAAGGTGACCCTGCTCACTGTCTGTGTAGTTTGGTGTTTCACAGTTGACTGAATGTTCAGAGAGGCGCACCCAAAATCTTTCTAAACCAAAATGACACGTCGAGACAAACCTGTGTTTTATGGTCTTTGTTTTTGTGTTTTCTGGTTGACAGGTTGTAAAATATTCAGTTGTGTGGGTCATTAGAGTGGTTAAGGGTTTATGTGTTCGGACAGCGGTGTAATATTTGGCTCTCTGTGTCTTTGAAGTGCTGCTGAGAGTGTGATGAACGTGGGGATATTGGACATCTTTGGTTTTGAGAACTTCAAGAGGAACTCATTTGAGCAGCTGTGCATCAACATCGCTAATGAACAGATCCAGTTTTACTTCAACCAGCACATCTTTGCTCTGGAGCAGGTGAGACTCTTCTGCACATGAACATCTTCAGTGGGTAAGTTGTGCGTTACTAACAACTTACTCCAAAAAACTAACTGTTAGTTTTAAACTACTTGCAACAATCATAAAAGCAATAGAGTGATTATCCTTAGTTTGACAGAGAAAACATATGTTTTTAACTAATGGAATGCATAATAAAATGTTGCTTTGTTTTGTAAGTGCTTGACTCATTGTAGGTCTGGTGTCTTATGAATGAATTGTGTCTTGTCTGGCTCTCATGACAAACACTGAATATCAAAGCTTGCTCTTTTGAGCAGAGATGAACTGAGAATATTTGTTGTTTAATGCAGTTTGTCTGCATGAATGCCACAGTCATTCAGAATATTAATAAAGAGTTTCATAAAGTAAAGAGGTCATAAATAGTTTACCAAATTATTCACTGACTGTAGTGAATTTAATAATAACAGTAAAATGATAGGGAGGACATATCTATATAATAGGGATAGGGCATAATTTGTATATTTTCAGATTTTATATTATATTATTCCTAACAGAGGAAAGATGGGGCACTAGCAACACTAAAACTAAAAGCAATGCTTTAATACACTTTAAATCACAATAAAAATATCTACTAGATGTTTAAATGTCCACATATGATTTTTCTGAAAATATTTTTTAAGGAAATGTTTTGTTTAAATGATAGAAAATTGTAATATTAAATATTACAATTAGATTTCCAAACTGTGGTTCCAGATTGATTTCTGTAACATAAACATTATTAATCTCATTTTTCGAGTGTGTGTATGTGTGTGTGTGTGTGTATGTATGTGTGTGTGTGTTCAGATGGAGTATCAGAGTGAGGGTGTAGATGCCAGTCTGGTGGAATATGAGGACAATAGGCCCATTCTGGACATGTTCCTGCAGAAGCCCATGGGTTTACTGTCTCTGCTGGATGAAGAGAGCCGTTTCCCTCAGGCTACTGACCAAACTCTTGTCGGTAAGGCTGTGAAAGTGACCAAGTGTCATATCAGTGTCATGTCAGTATCATGTCATGTCAGTGTCATGTCAGTATCATGTCATGTCAGTGTCATGTCAGCATCATGTCATGTCAGTGTCATGTCAGTATTATGTCAGTGTCATGTCAGCATCATGTCATGTCAGTATAATGTCAGTACTGTACCAGGTCAGTATCATGGATTACACGTTTCTCTCATTTTACGAATGTGACATACAGATAAGTTTCAGGATAATCTAAGAAACAAATACTTCTGGACCCCAAAGCGTGTGGAGCTCTGCTTTGGAATCCAGCATTATGCTGGCAAGGTAAGGCAGTTTTAAATATTCATTTAATATTATTCCGGTCCAAATCATTCTTTACTGTATCTTGTGCTATGTATGGACAACTCATTTATTTACACGTTTATTGCAAGAACACTTTTAAAGCAGTTCATGTGGGATCTGTGTTGCTGTTTTATCTACAGACAAATATAATACAGTTTCTAAACTGCATTATATGTAAAATATTAAAAATGATTACAAAATATAATTCCTGGTCCTGTTGGGCTGATGATGATGAAGATGCTTTTAATGAAATAGTGTCATATCTGTTATAATAATTATTACACTGTTATATTTCAACATTTATAAATGTCTCAGGTCTTGTATAACGTCAGTGGGTTTTTGGAGAAGAACCGGGACACTCTGCCTGCAGACATTGTGGTGCTTTTGAGAACATCAGAGAACAAACTTCTGCAGCAGCTGTTTTCCAGCCCACTGACTAAAACAGGTATCAACATTTAACATCTTACCTGTGACCTCTGTCACTTCAGCCAATCAGAGGTGATGGCCTGGTCAGCTGATGCACACTGCAGTGCCAGTGCAGTGTTTTTATGTTTACCTCAGAATTTTTAAACTATACTTGTACAAATGTTTGAACGTTTCACTGAAACAGTGTGACAGTGAATGTGTGTGACTTTACCCAAGTTTCTGTATGATTGTGGGACGGTGATCTGTAGACATTTAGATGAGGATAAGTGACATAAATGAGCAGAATTTAGATCTTCGCCTCACATTCTTCGTCTCCTCCCTCTCTTTCTCTGTTTATCTCTCTCATTTTTATAAATACAAATCTCTCCACTCATTATCTCTGAAGTGGCTGATCTCCACCAGCAGAACAGTTAGATAAAATGGAGGGATAGAGCCACGGATGGATGTGTTTTCATTTCCTTTAAGCTGTCCTCTCGCCTCCTGCCGCTATCTTCTGGAGTTTGGGATATTTCAGCAATAAGATTTTTAAATACCCCAAGGAAGAAAGCAGCTATTTAGCCCAGTAAACTGCTTTTCCTCTGGTCCCATTGTGCCAGCCAGGTGCTTAATAAAGCCCTGAGTTCTAAAGCAAGACGGTCACTGACTTAGTGAGATGTGAATGGGAGTATACTGGGTAATTGTAAGATGTGTGTTCATGTTAAGCCATTATGTGGCCGGCCGCAGTCACAGCTACCTGGTAATAAGTGTGCCATGTGGAAGACAGAATCTCAAAGATTTAAAGAACATACGTGTTTTTATCTGACAGAATGTGTTTAAGACCTGTAAAAATAATCGTTATCTCTCGGTAGTGAATTAGACAACCGAGCAACAGTGTGTGTGTGTGTGTGTGTGTGTGTGTGTGTGTGAAGATAAGCTAATGGCTGTATCTCCCTTCGTAAATTATTCATACTATAGTGTTCGGATTCCTGCGTCCTAAATCGAAAATAGAATCAAAGTCACATGTTGTTTTTATTACCCACAACCACCTGCACAACACAACTGGTGGATTTTGTAATAGTTTTCTGGTCAGAATATAAAGTTAAAGCACAACAACTTCACAACAACTTTGTGTATATAACAACAAGTGTATGAGGCGAAAAGTAAAGTAGTAATACATCATTTGCAAACTGTGCATGCAAGTATGCAAATTCAACTATTTTTATAGCATTTTTTAATATTGCAGTGTTATCTTTAGTAATAGATCGATATATCAGCCAGTATAAATTTAAGCCACTGTTGGTTTAATATTGTAAACATTTGATTAAATGAAAGTGTTTAGTTAAGTTCACACCTCTGTGTTATTATCATTTTGTTGAATCTGTTTTTCACTGCTGTCTGTTTTATCTATACAATTGTAGCAAAATCTAGTTTGATCTGTTAGTTTTGGTTAAACGTCTAGACTTCATCTTCAGTGACGCGTACGGTGACGTTCTGACCACTAGGGGTCATGCTAGATAATTTAACTGCATCATAAAGACTCAGAGCTGGTTAGTGTAGATTTAATTCATTGATGTTTGTAGCTTATGTACATCATGTTATTAGTCCTGATAGTCATATTTCCAGATTAAATACTACACTTCTGTAAAGTCTGGGTTGTGTTTATATTGTAATATTGAAAATTTAAATTATTGTAATAGAAATCTTACTCATTTTGAACAGGTTTTGTTTGAACAGCTACTATAAGAATATCTGTTCATCCATATACAACATATACAATAGCAACAAAAGGGTTATGAACCCTTGAAATGAACTCGTTTTCTTCAGTAATTTATCATAGAATGTGATCTGAGCCTTTTCATTACATTTCAACATTAAACAAACATAATATTCTTAAGATAATAACATACAAACAATTCTAACCTCTGATGTTTTTATTAAACACACCCATTAACATTCCCAGTGCTGGGGGAAAACATGAAGCCACAGACTATGAAGGCTGTTTTAGAGCTGCTTTGATTGATTTTTGAGATTCAGATAAAAGACATTTTAAGCTGCTGTTCCACAGAATCATCACCTGATGTGTTTTGCAAAAAAGAGCTGAAGACATACAATCGAGTAGTTGATCTGCATGAGGCTGGAATGAGATACAAAGCAATCTCAGTGTTTAGGCATCCATCAGATAGTTAGGCAATTTGTTTATAAATAGAGACAGTTTAGCACTGTAGCACTTCCTGAAAGTGAATGACTAGCAGAGATTAGTCCCATAGCACAGCACAGAATCCTGAATGAGTTAAAGAAGAACACGAGTTATCTGGGAGGAATACTCTGCAATATGTGTGGTGCACAAATACATCACAACAGCAAACTGTGGTGAGTAGAGCACCATGATTTAATCTTCCTCAGGATCACTGGCCATCATTAAGAGGTCAATTATTTACCAAAAGTTTACCAAACTATCCCACAGGATAATATTACATATGTGACATCATACAAATAACATCATACTAATGTGTCTGAACTGAAGCAGTTGGTCAACACTTCCTCCTGAACGTTGTGCAGGTCTGATCCAGAGCTAGTGAAAGCACCTGCTTAAATTCTTTTCTGACAAAGAAGTTTCCACAAGCTATATTTTTTATTTTTGGGTAAACAAAAATAATCCTTTGACTACAGAGTGTTAAAAATGGCCTTAACCCAGGGATAAAAAAGACGTTAACTCAGGGTTGTTTAGTGTCTACATCCTTCAGTTACCGAACTTTCTGAACCTAAGAATGCTTGCCCTGCTCATTTACTGACACTGTAACATGTTTAATGTTTAAAGGAAGACTGGAGCTCATGGAATGATTGGCATGAACTGCACAGTGTTATTGTATGTTGTGGTTATGGTATATTAATGTTCAACATTGCAATGAGAGATTTTAAACACGTCTATAACTTCTAAGGCTACTATATAAATATTGATTTCCTTCAGAAAGCGTCTTGAGTTCAGACTCTGGTTTGGGTCTGGGGTCAGGCAGCAGAGTGCCCATGTGGTTTTGTTTTATCAGAGGAAATGGATTATATTTGCATGAACAAATTCCTCTAGAGCCAGAGCTCTTGTGTGGATTTGGGGTTTCGTGTGTTTGTGTTGGCTATGTTCTAGAAGAGTCCATGGGGCTTTTACTGCAGGCCTGTGGCCACACTGCATGTATGTGCTGCTCTGTATGGCGTATGTGTGTTAGAACAGAATTGTACGTTCTTCTGCTCGCTGACAGCTAAAGACTTGATCTGAGGGTCTCTGGAGAGATACTGCTGGTGTTTTTGCTGTGCAGGAAATTTGAGAGAGCAGAATTGATTTGGAAGCAGTTTGTACATATGGTCTGCATGAGTTGAAAGAGTCAGTATGATGTGAAGTGGAAGTGGTTCTCAGGTGTTTGTGCACCTGTTTGTATGCAGACTGGAGAGTGAGATTTGAAAGGTGTAGCAAGTAAATGTATTAAATGAATTTTTTGTGTCAAATCTGTCCCACTGTGCTTGGGTGTAAATGTAACACTACTGTTTATTCCCCCAAAATTAAGGTGGACCATTTCTTGTTTTTCAATATATAAAAATATAAATGTTTTTGGTGAGTGAAGAAACCTGGACCTGGGATAAGTTCTCCTTTTCATGTCAGACACCCACGAGTGTTACTACTTTTCAAATAGGATGAACCACTTCTTAAACTTAGCTTCACCTCAGGCACAGTTGTCAGTGTTAGGTCGATAAAATCCTTTACTGCTTTTCTGACTGTGATATTGGGTCTTAGTCACACCAAACTGGCCAGACCATCTCCCGATTTAAGCAGCCCATTAAGAGGAACCCAAAGCCTTTACAGTGGACAGATCTGTTGTGGCGCTCAAACGCGGGGCTCAGACCGCCTCTGGTCAAACACAGCACATGGAGGGGAGGTGGGGGTAGGGCTTCTTAAACTGGAACAATCCCATTTGCCTGGTTACTGAGTTAAATTTCAGGAATAGATCATATTTATATAAAGAGTTGAGCATCTGAATAAGAAAGAGATGAAGTGTAAGGCAGAAGATATGAGACGCTTTCCTCAGCAGACAGCAGCTCATGCAGACTGCTGGATGACAACTTTGATTGTCCGCTGTCCCGACAGCTTCACACACATGCTCAGATGAAAGGTGTCATTCCAAAGCAGGGATTGCTTTATAATCCAGGCCACATTGACTATTCTAGTCAATAGAAAAGCAACACAAGTGGCAGCTTGGGCCGCTGTTCTCTGAGAGAATCTTGCTGGGCTTAATTTTCAAAGTGAATGCACAGATGCCAAGACAGGCCTTTCTCTCTCTCTCTCTCTCTCTCTCTCTCTCACTCTCTTTCTCTCTCTTGTTCATTTGGCAGCTTGTGTCAGAAGCACATGTGAGGAGAGATGCTGGGTGTCATCCTTTTTCACAGGCCTGTGACTTAACAGACAGATTGACCTGATGGGGAGAGTGCACACACACGCATACATACACACACACGCATACATACACACACACACACACATACATACAGACACACACGCACACATACATACATACATACACGCACACACACGCATACATACACACACGCATACATACGCACACACACAAACACACTTTTATTCCCCCCAAACTCTCTGTAGATTTCTGTTTGTGTTCTTCCTGTGGAAATGTTCTGCTGTCAGTAACATTTTTTTATCAAATATACAATTTTAAGTTTATTTAATTCCCCCCTCAATGTTTTTACTCAATGTTAAGCACCATAGTGCTCAGCCTTAAAACATTTTAATGTGACATGATCAGCACAAACATGTTTTGACAAAGGAAATATACAAGGTTAGTTATATAAGATAAATTACAAGACACAAAATTGAATAATATTTCAATGATACTGAAGCAATCTGCTCATTTGTAACTATATAAATTAAAATTCTACTGACAGGGCTGAAATAATCAAGTGCTCCAGGGTTAGACTTACAGTTAATTGGTTTTGGGGGGAATAGTTTAATAATCATCTGCTGGAACACACATTTGTTTACCCTAATTCTAAATATTGGGGTAATGTATCAGTTTAGCTCACACAACAACACATCTTAACTGCATATGTAAATCATTATTTATGCTCAAATTTAAAATTAAATACAGTGTGTATTTAATACAAAAAAGTGTGAATTCATACAGTATGTAAATGTCAAGATGTTATTTGGATAAATGCAAACGGGGCATTACTCCATTGCTCCTCTGTGTGTGTGTGTGTGTGTGTGTCAGTATGCGTAGGTGTGCTATAAGCTTACCTCAGGGTAGATTCCCTTCATCAGACCATGAAGAGAGTGTGTGAGACTGTGAAAAGCATGGAAATGCACTTATGCATTGCATGCTTGTTCCACTCGCATTAAATCATTTTGACAAATGTCCTTTAATAATCTGCACTGAGAGATGGAGGATTCAGACAGACAAGAAGAAACAGGTAGATGAATGGAGAATTGAGAGAATAGATAGAGTTAGAAAGCAGGAAGGAAACAAAAGTTCTTCTTATGTTCGTTTGGATCTCACGTGATCCGATTAGTCAGACCAGTTGTTGACAAACTAGGATTTTTCTCTCATAGCTGGATGTTTGACTGGCAGAATGTTTTCTGCTTTAGCTGTTTCAACTGGCCAACATCCAGACAGGAAGAGACGTCTGACAGATGTTTAACGTAAATGTTGTCATTTAGAGACAGACTTCTGAGGGATATACTACCATCATAAACCTTAAAATTACTGTAATCACAGTACAACACTGTGCCCTTACAGAAGTTACAAACCAAATTACAACAATATAAAAAAGGTTTTGTTGAATGTTTTCTAACCCCAGATCCGGACCGTGGTCAGGGTTAAAGAGCCTGTGACTGGATCGCAGAGACAACATTTACAGCAGCCTACACATCTAATCCCATTGGCAGGAGTGTGGGATTCCTGAGCTATAGTTAGATCTGAAACAACTCAATTAATCCCTGACAGATAGAGCAATTAAAGAATGCCAGGCTCTGCATGCACTCGTTCACATGAGACGGTCATTACCAAACGAGTGCGGCAGTGGGAACAGAAACCATAATTGTTTTTCTGACTTATTGTTTGAGTCTGTGACCCTTTCTAATCTGTCATCTGGTGTATTACTGGAGCGCAGACTACAAGAACAACAGATGTTTCATTTCCCTAGATTCCTGCAGACACACACACACACACACACCGCAGCGCTGCAGCTATAGTTGCGTCCCGCTCCGTGTTCCTGCGGTGGGTATTTTTCTAAAGGTGTGTGGCACATCTGTGCTGCCATTGTTTATTCATGCGCCAGAGCCTTTGAAACGTGCTAAAATGCTCCCCACTCATTATAAAACTCCTGCCACTCATGGATTAGCACTTTGATGTCACCAATCCGGCTTCAAAGGCTCCTTCAGTACCATTAATCAGAGTTTAGTCTCTGAAGACCCAGCCAGGGAAAACATTTGGACATCTTGTGCAGAAACTTTTGAAAAGCTCAGACGGTGCTGCATATGCAACAGCGGAGTTTCATATTCAGAAGTGTGTGTGTGTGTGTGTGTGTGTGTGTGTGTGTGTGTGTGTGTGTGTGTTTAAGAAAGAAGAGGAAATAGAAAGACTGAGTGTTTTTTAGTAACAGAGAGATAGATAGATGAGACAGATGGGTTTGCAGTAATGACTCTGAGCAACAGAGTCTGTTTAAACACTGTTATTATGTCAACTGCTGCACTGGACAGTAGCTACAGTAGGTTGTTGTGACGCTGAATAATCAGACAGTTGTAAAATGGCAATTACAGCTTGATTAATATGTTTACATGCTGCCAACCAGCATTGCAAAAATTGCATTAAAAGTGCATTAAACAAACTGTCTGTCTGTTAAAGAAGTATTAAGTATTTAGAGTTTGAAATACTCAATAAATAAATGTTTTCATTCTTCAGATTGGTTCCACAGAAGCATGATCCCTGCTGATGGTGTTTGTCATGTTGAGATCACATAATCAGCTGAATCACTTTGTCTCTGTAAACATCTCAGTGATGTGAACGAGATCTTTCAGTTTGTTCTCTCTCCACACGCTGCACAGCTGAGGAGTGTACAGCTAATAACAGACACCTCATGCCGTCAACATGTATTCTTGACAGAACATGTTGATGATGTTTGTTGAGACACTGCAGAAATTCTCTGTGTATCAGTGTTCTCACTCTGTAATGTAAGAGCTGCAGTAATGGTGGGATATAAGGGACTGATTTGTGTGTTTTAACAGGTAACTTGGCCACATCCAGAGCTAGAGTGACGGCAGCGTCCAGATCTCTGCCTCCACAGCTGAACAGTGGCCGAAATAAGGTCTGTCTGAACACTTCAGTTACTGTAAATGCTTCTCAAATTCAGATCACACTTCATAAAAAAACATTCTTCACAATAATGTTCAGTGTTTAGAACAGTAGCTGTTATCTATAAAACCTTTATCTATATAAAAGTAATTTTATCTACATGTTATATATAAAAAAGTAAAATTAGCCATCTGAAGGAGGTTCTGTGTGAAAACCCACAGATTCCTCAGTACTACAGACACTACAGACACATGGTCAGTCAGAGAAGAAAGTGGTGATAATGAATGAGTGCTAGAACTGATATGAGGCTGGTAATGTAAACTTGTGTTTGTGTGTGAGAATGTGTTTCAGTTTCTCTTCACTCTTTATCTGAACTTTTATTCTTTCCTCTCAGTCTCCTAAATACCTGTTAAAGGTAAGTGTCTTTAGTCTCTCCATACATCTACACCACCATTACGTGCCATTCAGAATTGAATTAAAACAAAATTTTAATTTTACAATTTTAAATACTTTTTTTATTTAAATAAAATTGGAACTGAAGGATAAAACTGTAAATGTAAAATTAAATTCTAAATTAATAAACTAGTATCACTGCAGAAATATACAGACTAGATAAAAACTAGAAACAAGAAAACAGAAGAATAACTGATTATTTGTACTTGTTTGTTCATAATCAATTGTATTGATTATGTATTTATATACTTAACTTATTTTATTGTGTTTTTATTATTTTATGGGCTAATACTGCTTGTGTTAAAATGTGTGTACAGACACTTACTTTCCCACTTTAATTTAATTCCTGTGAGGTTTTGAGTTTAATTTAATTTCATACTCATGAATAGACCCATGAAAGAACCTAATTCTGAGTTTGACCCAATCCTTGTCCACTCACACTCATATCCATCCCTCATGTTTTCTGATGTGATTTTTACTGCTTTAGTTTCTTCTACAAACATTTTTTCTGTAGTCTAAAACCTCATACAAAGACTCTTGCACCAAAAGCAGATATAATTCAGTTTTACACCCTCCTTGTAAACGTGTTTTTTACTGCTGTACCTTTAGGGTGTGTATATGTAAATGACTGCTGTTATGATTGGCCAGTCTTCATGCACAGGCAGTTCACACAGCCAATCACCAGGGTATATCGAATAGCTGTTAATGTGCTGTATGTTAATCAGATCATGACTGTGTTTGCACAGGAGTTACATAATGAAAGTAAATCGAACTATTTTAAAAGTATTGTGTAAAAGTATCGTGTTCTGCTTCACACTGGCATTAAGTGTCCAGCTAAAGTGCTGAATTTTCTTTTTTATAATAGAAACCTCGGTAATTATAAAAACTATAATTATTTTTGCCGTTTTGTCTGCATGATTAAAACAGTCATGCAGATGAACTGTTATATGAGAGAGACAGAATTAGACACTGCTGCACAGAACCCTGCTAATTGGTTCAGGTTAATATTGCAGACAATTTTAAACTGCATCAGCCACAGATAGGACACTGTACAAAGTTTTGCCTGTAAGCTGAAGTGGGACAGATGTCTTATTAAAACACTTTCTTCGATTGTCTGGCTGGTTTGTGTGTGTCCAGCCCTTCAGATACACAGATGTCTTTCATAAAGATCACACACACACACCTGTCTCTGCACACTCAGATGAAATAGAATATTAAGACACACTTTGCTGGTATAGACTGACTGTAAATAATTGATTATCTTGATATATTCATGAGATCAGTTGTAAGGATGGCTGTTTTACACACTGTATCTTGTCCTTGTTAAGACTTAGTTGAAAGCATGAAGTTCATTATAAAAAGCACATCTGCAGTGTTAGACGCTCTATAACCTTCAGTGGGAGATTTTAAAGCACTTGTTTTATGCCTTTAAAGAAAATCACTTGATCATTCTCATTAAACGCATCTCAGAGTTTAGACCAGTTCACACAAAACATGTGTTTCTGTAGAACTCACTCTTTAACATTTTGTGATAAACTAATAATCCAATAATTTTGTTTGCATTTTAACTACACAGGGTTAGATGGGATGTAAATGTAGATGTTTGGGACAGTAATCACAGTTAATGACCTCATTTAATGTGATGCAAATGAAATGTAATGGATAGACACAGTCACATTTGATTATAATGTTGCTCTTTTTATATAGTAAAATATTGAAAATATAATATTAAAAATATGTTACAGTTACTAATGTCAGTGTTTTGTCATTTTGTTCTAACACAATATCTTTCTGTTTATAGTTCATAATAATATGATTGTATATTTGGTGTTTCAATGTTAAACATGAAAGCAGATCTGAACTACAAACTGAATGAGATGTTTGCAATTTTCTGTAGTTCAAGCTGGTGTGTGTGTGTGTGTGTTTAGGTGGACACCATGGAAATGATGCGTCACCCAGAGGAAACCACTAACATGCGGAGACAGACTGTGGCGTCTTATTTCAGAGTGAGTTTTGAGCACTTTAAATAATCTTCACTAAACACAAATACACACAGCAGATGGGCTTAAATATATAATCATTATAATTAACAAAGATTTAAAACACATTTGAATAGATATCTTAATAAAGACTAAGATTATTCTAAATCACAGTGTTTTATGTTATTAGTGTGACAAAGCAAAAATTAAACAGATACAACAACACATTTTTTGGTTTGAAAATTATTCGTAATGTAATGTAATGCAAAAATACATTATAAAATGTATTTTTACATTTTATGAGGATAAACAGGCTGTAATTACAAGAACATAAATAGTAAAAACTATGTGTGTGTGTTTGTGTGTTTCAGTACTCTCTCATGGACCTGCTGTCTAAGATGGTGGTGGGAACACCTCACTTTGTCCGCTGTATCAAACCCAACGATGACCGTCAGGCTCTGCGCTTCAGTAAAGAGTGTGTGATGGTTCAGCTGCGTTACACAGGTATCCTGGAGACCGTCAACATTCGGCGGCAGGGCTACTCTCACCGGATCCTCATCCCAGAGTTTGTTAACAGGTAAAGAACAGCTGTAGAGCAACACAACACTCACAGAAAGAGTGTCTCACTCATCCCACTGCGCCTGAGAAACAACCGACATCAGACAAAACATGAGCTGCTAATGAGAGCAGGAGACAGATCAGAAATGACAAAACACGACATCACTGACACAATTCTCAGGAAGACACAGAATGTGATTCCTGTGGCTTCAAAGCTGCTGCCTGGATTCATGTGACTGATTTCTTTAAAATGTTGTAATGTTTTCCATTGAACTAATATTTTCAGTGTTTTAAAGCTTATAAAGCAGCATCACTATTACTGTTTCTGACACTGAGGTGTTTTGTACGTTTCATTATTAACTGATAATTAGGTTGACTGAAGTTATTTTTATATATTTTTATAGGAGATATATTATATATATTTATATATATAATATTTATATTTTTAACAGAAGATTAATAGTAAATTATTTTGTGGTAATGCAAGGAAAAAATCTGAATGACTCTAAGTCAGGACTTCTGCAGTCAAAAAAGACATTATTCCGGGCATTCCTGTTGGAATACAGGAATGTTATTAGATTTAATTAGCCGGAGCTCTTGGGCTTCAAGAACGAAGAAAAAAGACAGACAGACAGACAGTTAGAGAGATCAAAGCCTGGAGACGGATCTATGAGCGCATATTGAATATAGCCACCTCCTCTGGTGAACCCTAAAGCTCCTGGGAAACTCACACTGCAGGTTTGTTATCTATATATTTTGGCAGTTATGAAAGAAGACCATAATCTCATCAATAATAGGTCTTTAACCCTCTGAGAATACAAGCGATACTAAATTAGGCTCTGGTTGAGTAATTAGCAGTGAAGTGGCGCTTTAAGGGGGTGGAGTAAATCCAGGGAAAGTTTCACAGTGCTGAACAAATTCATAGTCCAAATTTACTTTTCGGCGGCTTGGGGAATCACTTCATCCCTATAAACTTTTCTTTTTCTCTCTTCTTCTTTCATCCCATCTCACTGTCTTTCTCATGGGCCGTGAGGCGCTGGACATGTAGGTCATCTCATAAGCATCCCAGACAATTTCTCTCGCTCTGAGGGGCCGTTCAAACGCAAGGCTCTCTCAGACTTTTTCCTGTCATCCTTTTGATCACAGAAGTGTCCTGATTATTCCTGTTTTCCCCAGACCTTCCCAACAAGTTTAACAAAAAAAATGTACAGAGTGGCTGTTCAGTTTGTTTGTGTTTAGTTGATCAGGGAACATCTAAAGATCTTCCTGCCTGATTCACACTGGCTCTGTGAAACAGCTTCTGTATGAAGAGACAGATTCAAGCGTGAACATCGTCTGATGTTGTGGAGGAGAGCTCATTGTATTTTCTGTCAGACACAACAGCTATCAGGAGTATAATTATGAAAGGCCACGGTTCAATGAAATCAAAGGCAGTCTTCTGTCTTCAACACAAAGGCTGATTGCTTCCTCTTCAGAGAGTGTAAATACCCGGGATCAACCACAAGTGCCGTTAGTTTCTTTGAGGTTTCTTTATGAGATTCATATCAATTTTCTTATAGGCAATTATGTTTAAATGTCTAACATAGTCCCCAGACAGTGACAAACATGGGAACAAATGACTGACTGTATATTAGTTTAAAGCTGAAGTGTTATTTCAGCACCTGTTTCCAAACAGGTTTTTCAAACATTCACACAAGATCCTGGTTTTTGATTTTGAGTGAAACAGGCAGTTCTGTCACAGACAGCAGTTATGTGTGTTTTGATGCTGGTGTTAAAAACACTCTTCAGGAAGTTGACTTTAATGTCTAACGCTATTAAAGCAGATGTTAATAACGCTAACAGATGTCTAGCGTATGTTTTTGTTTGATATAATTAATATAATCAGTTAGCTTAATCAAAAGAGTTTAACAAAAAAAACTATATGAAACAATTCTCTGAGTCTGACATTGTAAACAAATGATTTTCCCTGTTGTAATCAGAGGCATTATTTTGGGCAGGTATTACTATCTGTCATTCCGCGCTCATCAGATGCCGGAGGGCAGCACAGAAAACGCCACCGTTATACTGCAGAAGACCAGACTGGAGAACTGGATGATGGGCAGAACCAAGGTAAGATATCACCATTCTGTTTGTCTGAATGCAAACAACAAAATATGTTTGTATTCCATCAATACAAGAAATGCAAGCACAATAAAAACTTTTTATACACAATAAAAACCTTTTTTCTATTATAAATATAATATATAATATTGTTGTAAATATAAGTATAATATAATAGTGTAATATATAGTAATACATTCATATAATATAATATAGCAGTTATGTATGAAGATAATTGAACAGGTGGCAACTAGCAACTCTTAGAAAAAATAACAAATATTTCAAAGTGTCTTTTCACTTCATAGGCCCCTAGATTACAATCATTTAATCTGTCCAGGAGCCACGCGGAGGTTCTGTGGTTATTGTGAGGGAATAATGCTGTTTATCTGTTTTTTATCATATCTCTATGTGGGCAGGTGTTTTTGAAGTACTATCATGTGGAGCAGCTGAATCTGATGCTGCGTGAGGTGATGGCTCGGGTGGTGTTGATGCAGGCCTACACTAAAGGCTGGCTGGGAGCCCGACGCTATCGCAGAGAGAGAGAGAAACGCAACAACGGGGCGATCATCATACAGTCAGGTGCTTGTTGATAGTAGCTGTCTGATAGCAGGGGTCTGCAATTAGCAACATAGCACAGCTAACACCCCATCACCTAATTCCTGTAGCACAGCCTCTCAAAGATGTTACTTAAAAGCAGATGTGACAGATGCATGTGTTACACATTGTGATGTGAGCGTACTAAACAAGTATTTGCTGTTATATTCTCTCTCTTTAGCCTGGAGGGGGTATGTGGCCCGTCAGAACCTGAAGCTCATTAAGAGAGAGCGGCAGCAGGCGGCTGTAAGGATCCAGTCAGGTGAACCTCTCCTGTGCTTCCTAACTAACATATGTGCCTCACAAAACTGTGCTGCTTCTCTAAACAGTATGTCTAAAACATCAGTGGGTTTTAGAAAAGCCATTTTTGTAATGACGAAGTAAATCTTTGTAACATTAAGATTCTACATTGTCAAAAACATTTTACAGTTTTTTACAGATTTTAGAGTTTCATGTCAGAAATTAAAACATATTTGCACCAAATTTTCTGGGTTTTTTTCATTTTTGATTTTTTATTTTCAAACGTAAACATCAGTATTTTTGGATCTCAACAAGCAATCCCATGAAGCAGTGCTGATGAATGAATAATGTGTGCAGCCAGCGTCTCTTTTGAAAGTTGGGGTCACAGCATTTGGTCCCCATGTTTCAGAAGAATGAAGCGTTTGCTTTTCTCTTTGCTTTCATCTGTTTCCCAGTGCAGCCAGCAGAGGAGAGAGAGAGAGGGAGAGAGAGGGGGGGGGAGAGTGTGAGTGAGAGAGAGGGAGAGAGAGAAAGAGAGAGAGAGAGAGAGAGATGGGGGAAATGATCCCCTTCTGTTCTCTGCCACTTCCTCTCTCAGATTCCCGACCCATTACAGACTCTCACATACCAGAAACAAGATGCTTTTTATACTGTCACCCTTTTCATCTGAAATGTAAATGAATTCTTACTCAGTGTGGCCTGACGGAGATCAAAGCAGCATATTAACCTTCTTGGGGCGCATTTCCATTGTCATGCTCATCTTCTGAGGGCGTGGGGGGGGGGTTGGGGGGGGCAGAAGCAGGGGTCCGGGGGGAGGAAGGAGAAGGAGGAGTGGTGCTATTGTTCTGCTCTCCTCTTCTGGAGTACTTCAGTTCCCTTTATGCAGACGCATTTCTCTCTCTTTCACTGGTGCAGGTGGTGTAACATTCAGCCACATGTTCAGTCGTGTAACGGTGTGTTTATGCATGCAGGCTACTTTGAGTTGGGCCATATTAGCATTTTTTAACTTACACAGTAACTTTCAGGAGTCAGTCTATATACAAAGTTTCAGGGTTTATTCTCTTTCACGTAACACAATGTTTCTTTTGCTGCTGAAAGTTGTACTGAAGTTGTATCATTATTGTGTAATTCTGTAGAGTAACACTGTAGGCTTTGAAATCACCTCCTGTTTACATGCTTTATAAACCAAAAACTGAGATGAATTGAGACTAAAGTGATAAACAGTAACAGTATTTCTTTGCTTAAAAAGCAGCAACTGTTACTATGGTTACCGTTCATTAAACCTTTTTTTCACATTTTAACATAAACTCTGTTGAAAGATGTATATACATTAAATGGGAAAAAATATTCTTCTAAGTTCCCTAGCCTTTTGTTTTGTTGTTTTTGTGGGGAATCGGGGCTCAGGTAAAAATATCAGACTCTCAAATCCCCATAATATATATTCAGACATCATATATTCAAACACCCACCAAAACCACACACAACAAACACACTCCTGCACTGCTTCTGTGTGTTTGTGTGTGTGTGTGTGTGTCCAGGCTGCTGCTCTGATTAAAGCATGCAGTGTTGAGTTTTAATTGGGCCTCTCATTGGAAGCAGAATAAATGACTGCTTTAGCATTTTAGAGAAATGCTGCTGTTTTCTGTGTTCTGAGGTTTACACTCATTTGTACGAGTGATAAAGCACTAATTGTTCATTCAGATCTCATTGTATTTATTAAATCCTACACACTCATTTAGTTGTTTCTGGTTAGAGAGATTGACTAAAAAGTTAAACACTGATGGTATTCATAGTTTGTGACTGTTTTTTTTGCTGTAAATATCACTGTTGCCACACACAGTGTTATGATGAATACAGCTTCATAAAAACAGCTTTGATCGTATTGCTGCACTGTATCATATTCTTAGCCTGTGGTGTACTATTGTTATATTAATGTATGTTGTTGTGTGAATGTGTGTGTTACAGCATACCGAGGGTACAAAGTCAGAAAAGACTACAAACACAATCAGCAGATGATGGGGTAAGTGTGTGTGGTTATAGGGATGCTGATGTCACATTGTGTTGCATTCTGGGTAAATGTTTTGCTTCAACATCAGATTGGGAGGCTCATGCTGCCTTTATCATAGTGAGTTTAGAGCAGTATTTAGATTTTCTGTCATGATTCTGAAACAATATGACTGTAGGTCATTCCTGTTGTGTAGAGAACAGTATGTGTAAAATGTTTTTGGAAAGCAGCAGGTATTGCTGATTTTTTTTATTTGTTTGTTTGTTGTATGTCTTACTGGACAAAATCACACAAACTCTTTCTTTATAAAAGCATGTGATTTCTTAACCGTTTGTAGTTTCTCCTCATCATATCAGAGTTTCTGCACTGTTCACTAGGACACAACTCTGACTGGACTCATAAAAACACATTTTAAATGCATATTTTAATTAGAGTGTAATTTGGATGAAGTCTTCTATGTACATTATACAGGTTTATATTATTGTTGTGATAGTTTGATAGTTATATTATTGTTGTGGTAGTTATATAGTGATTCCACACATCTGAGAGTGTTTGTGTATGTGCATGTTTATGTGGTACCCTCCAGTCAGTTGGTTTATCAGAGGGGATTCTCAATGCTTGTTTATATCAGAAATCTCAGTGGTGAAACTTCAAACCTCACACTTTGCTATTCTGTTTCATCAGAGCTGGAGAGGATCGTTATAGATTTATTTTGACATCAACTGGCCCAATTTTCCCTCGTAAAGTTCATAAACTTACCTACATGCTCATTAGCTGACAGGAGCAGGTGTATGTGAGTGTTATCATGGGCTATGGGCAGCTGTCAGCTGATGTCTATGTATGTGAATTCACATCATACATGTTACACATGTGACACAGTGTGACTGTGGCAAAACTGATGATGATGTCACTGATATTAGCTGAGGTCACACGTCTCTAGAGGAACATTTTATTGCTCAGTTTTCTCTTAGTTTGAAAGTTATCAGTCATCTTTTATTCAAGAATTAACTTGCTCTCAGATCTTTCTGTCTCAGGCAAAATTAAACTGGACACAAACAAGACAACTTTTAACATATGAGAACATTGAACTGAAAATAAATGTAGATAGCATAGCTCAAAAAGTGTGGTCTTGGAAGAATGTGAGAAGTATAAATTGAGAGCTGTCGTACTGTGCCACAGTTTGAGATCTCATCTGTTTGAGCTCCTCTGAAACGCTAGAGAAAACTAGACAAGGAATGTGAGATTATTTTTATTTATAGAACAATAAAAACTGCTGTCCATTAAAATGTTTTATTTTCAAATGTATCATGTGTGAATTTTTTTTAGAAATTCTAATTGTTTTATCATCTTGCCTCCCCAGACAAAACACAGTGGGAACAAGAGCCATAGACGTTCATAATCCTGCATACAAGGTCAGTCATGAGTCAGAAATGCTGTATATACAAATTCTGAACTCAAATGACAATAAAAAGATGAATTGAAACTTTTCACTTTTGAATGGAAAGTTGATGCCCAAGTTATCAAGTTGAATATGTCCACATATCAGATATAATATCTGTAACATATCAAAATATTTTATTGTTTATGCTACATTTCATTGTGTAGCCTTCTGAAATGTGTGATGTAATAACAAAATAACAACTGTCAAAAGTAATTTTTCTCCTAAAATTTCTCATTCTCATCTTGTGTATTCAGAGTGCTTTTGTGTAGCAATTGAAACACATAAGCAGCAGTGGTTCCCTGCATCAGGAGATTTTTAGCATTTAAAATGTAAACTTTTTCTGTTCCTCACTATAAAACAGCACATAAGGACGGTTTGCCTTATAATGTGGGACATGTTTTGTTTTTGGACTTCTGTATATATAACAGTGTTAACCCAACATGGTAATTCCACGCCCAATATTATTACATACTTTGATCACATGGCAGCACAGCCTTGAGTTAATTTAACTTGCATTCATTGGTTTGGGGGAGAACTGAAGCTAAGTGTCCCACATTAGGACAATTTATTACACCTGCCCTTATGGTGTTTTTCATGTCTCTGCATAGATGCGACCAGCACGATTGTTCTTCAGCATATACATGTTTGTAAGGACAGAGAACTAAATGACAGATGTAACATTTTGGGTGAACTATTCCTTTAATTACATGCCTGATACGTCTTCTGTCCATGTGAACTCTGCTGCCAGCAAATTGAACTGAATGTTAACGGAAAACCCCTCAGCTCAAATGCCACAGTCCTTGAGACAAAAGAGACAATTCCCTTGTTGAGAATTCACTTTTGCACTGAGAGAGAGAGAGAGAGAGAGAGAGAGAGAGAGAGGAACCAGGGAGGTACAGAGAAGCAGTGAATAAAAAGGCTGGAAAGTGTGCTAGAGAGTAAACGCTGACTTCTCCCTGAGGTGATTTGTATTTTTGCCGCTCTCTCTACAGATGTTGGAGTCTTTTTTTCCAGTAAAGACCTGAGGTTCTTTGCTAGGACTTTGATATCCTGTTCGAATTCAATATGTGAAATAGTAGAGCCACTCTGTGACTTGGAGCACATCGCCGAGCTTTGAAGTCTGATCCAATTTTTGCTGCTCGCCATTTGATGTTGAAAGGATGAGATGAAGAAAACGTACAGTTTTTGCCAGTAACTCTGCTGAGCATATGTAAGATTAAAACAGCCGCTGCTTTGGAGGGTGTACTTAGAAATGTTAAGCAGATTAATTCTTTCCTATAGCTCTTTTATTCAAAGATAAAATTAAATGTGTGTGAAAGTCTGCGAGGATGGCCTCCGTTATTCCCTGCATTACAATGAACTGAGCGTGACGGAGAGAGAGAGAGACAGAGAGCTCAAGCAGTGCATTAGCACTTACTGCTAGTGTTGCCAAACACTGTTAATGGAGGCTGGTGAAAACAGTCTGCTCTTAATAAATTACTTCACTTAATTCACATAAAAGACCTGCTGCTGTTTTATGCATTCTGATGAATTTGTTTGTATTGATTCACTTTGTTCTGTTTGTTTATGTGTGTGTTTGTGTGTTTTCATGTGTGTGTTTGTGTGTTTTCATGTGTGTGTTTGTGTGTTTTCATGTGTGTGTCTGTGTGTTTTCATGTGCGTGTTTGCGTGTTTTCACGTGTGACTGTGTGTTTTCATGTGTGTGTCTGTGTGTTTTCATGTGTGTGTCTGTGTGTTTTTATGTGTGTCTGTGTGTTTTCATGTGTGTGACTGTGTGTTTTCATGTGTCTGTGTGTTTTCATGTGTGTGTCTGTGTGTTTTCATGTGTGTGTCTGTGTATTTTCATATGTGTGTCTGTGTGTTTTCATGTGTGTGTCTGTGTGTTTTCATGTGTGTGTCTGTCTGTTTTCACGTGTGTGTCTGTGTGTTTTCATGTGTCTGTGTGTTTTCATGTGTGTGTCTGTGTATTTTTATGTGTGACTGTGTGTTTTCATGTGTGTGTCTGTGTGTTGCTCTTTCAGGTTGCACATACACACACAGGCAGTGGAGAGGAAAGCTCCAGTGACACATCTGTGCTGAAGACAGACAGACAGAGTGACAGAGGAGAGACAGACAGAATACAGGAGGAACCTGCACTGAGCAAACAAGGTGAGTCAACACACAGACACACACGTCTGCTGATACGACATCCTCACAATTGGAATTCCTGGAATACATACAAAGCCACACATAACAATACACTAAACCGCAGACATACAAAGTCACAGATACACACAGCATTTCACGACACAAGAGCTAAAGGCAGATGAAATCCCCACATTGCCACTACAGCATAGTTCTTTAAAAGAAATATGTCATTGTGTCATTCCAAACCCTCATGACAGTATACGACAGTACAGTTTTTCTTCCATGTAACACAACAGCAGAAAATCTCAGGTATGTTTTCACTGCTAATTTCTGTTTGATGAATGCAGGCAGCTTCAATAGAGCAGCAATCACTAATAATACATTTTTAAAAATATCATAAAAGTACCTCAGTATAATCAAACAGGTATTTGGCATCAGTGATGTCAAGCATGACACACAGTATGTCATGGAACATTTTTTCATGGAAAAAGATTTTTTTTCTGCTGTTCAATTACTGACGCTTCAGACAGTTTAAAAAGTTTAAAAATGATCTCATTTTTAAAAATGTTTTTTAATGAAACATGTCTAAATAACAAGAGCCATTTTCAAAAAAATGCACATTCATTCATTTTGGCCACATGGGCCACATTCTACTTTTTGGTGCTTTTCGTCATTTTGCTTAGTGTTCTCTGTCTTCCTACATTATGTAGAAAAGCAGCGTGAACGTAATGTCAAATGTTTAATTTGTTCATTGAACAAATAATAAACCTTTTCACAAGGTTTGAGTAATGGCAGAATTTTCATTTGTAGATGAGCTGTTACTGTAATACCAGCCGTGTCTCTGTGCTTCACTCTTATTGAGCTTTTGTTGGGCGCAGCAGTGGATAAGAGATGTGAGTGTTTTTAAAACCAATCACATCAATGACACAAGCCAGGACTCTGTTAGATGCTCACAGTCACAGCGACACAAAGACCAAAACACACATATTTGCTGAACATATGTTTGCTTTGTGTTTGCCCTGGGCTGTGAATTCCATTAATGAAAGCTGCCTGGGAGGTGTGTGTGTGTCAATCAGGGGCAATTGTAGAGGCGGGGCTGCTGGGATTGGTTGCCGGGGGTCCATCATTAGAGTGATTACTGGAGGAAGGTGTGTGTGGGGGTGGGATTGAGATGAGCTGTGTGTCCACGGATTACCGGATTAAGACAGATAATGTAACACGCTCTGCACTGCAGTGGCTATGGATTACTGTCAACTCACCACAGCTTGCCTGGGTTAGACAGCTGCTAACTCTATGAGACTAAAAGCAGGTGACCTCACACATCCCTGTCTGTCTAAAACACACATCAAAGACAACATGGTACTGATAGTCCATAAGAACAAATACAGTTTTGTTTACATTTTTAATTTGTATTAAACATTAAAAAAAGTTTTACATTGTTAAAAATCTACTTTTTTTCACACGTTTGTGTGTGTAATATCTGTAATAAGTAAATTAATACTATTATTTTCATTACTGTTGTTATAATTTGTAGCTATAGTTTTCAATTTGTGGTATAATTTGGATATTATTTTCTTAATTTGTCATTTATAAAATGTGTATTTTACGTTCTTAAAACTCAGAAAATCTTAAACCTGGCCACTAAACCTGGTAAATTTAACAAATCCAGAGACTTTTTCCTCAGGAAACAAGAAAACTTCAGGTGCCCTTTAAACTGGAGCCTTTTTCCAGTGGATTTATGAAAACCATAAGTGTGTGTGTGTGTGTGTGTGTGTGAGAGAGAAAGAGAGAGAGAGAGAGAGAGAGAGAGTGAGTGAGTGAGTGAGTGAGTGAGTGTGTGTATGAGAGACTAGCACTAGTTACTGTATGTACATTCAGCTGGAGGATAAAGATGTCTCAGCATGACCCTGTCTGGCTGTTCAAAGCTATTTAGTTCAAATTATATCACCTTAAATATGCAAAATCAGAACTGCTGAATGGAGTCATATGTGGATTATGAGGACTCTGTAGACATAATGGCTTTCATAAAGTACAAATTGTATATTCTACGCCTTAACCCTACCCCTAAAACTCTTGCCTTGTTTTAATTACCAACACACACAGAGTTACATGTAAACAAGTTTAGATCACAGTTTGCTTTCTTCATCAGGTCAGTTTCTGGCTGAACTAAAGGCGTAATTATGTGTGATAAAAGAACACACATGAGTGTTGTGGAAGGGCACACTTTAAACAGAGCAGATCACTGTATGTGTGTGTGTGTGTGTGTGTGTCAGGGGAGTTCTGATCACTTCCTGTCTCTCATGATGTCATTTCAGTGACACACACAAGCTTCCAAGTTTATTCATGTAAAGAAGTTTTTGTTTATCAAACTGAGAAACTGAGAGTTAGTGTCTCAATGTCAAAGGTTTCTATGGTCATTAGCATGTATGTTAAGAGTAACTCAATGATTCTTTAAGTTGAGATTGGGAGTTAGAGTCTCTCTCTCTCTCTCTCTCTCTCTCTCTCTTTCAGCCTCGTCATAATTTACCTTTCTTGTTTTCTCGCTGCTGACATGTATGTTTACCAAAAGCATAATCTTTATAAAGCGGGTTAGCATAAGGAGCTCAGCTTTTAGAAACCATGAAGTCTGATCCTTTTTGCCAGAGAGCAACATAAGAGAACTAACTTTCACTTAAAAAGTATGGGCGTGCAAAGACAAAGATGTGTTATTTTACGTACATAAGTGCCCTTGAAAGGCATAAAGAAAATTCCAGAAAGAAACATTTTATGCTGCCGTCTCTTATTTGTTTTTGTGCGGATGGCAGCGATAAACATTGGCCTGAAGGGTTCTGGGGTGTGGGAGTGTTAGAATAGTCTGATCTGGGTTTTACTCAGTGAAACACACCTCTAAACATGTCATCTGAATGCATCATCAAATACAAGATCAAAAGTTTTCAAGATTAGCAGAAATGAGTAACAAAACAAATGAATGTGTGCGTATGAAGTGTCATCCCTGGTTAGTGTGACTTCACTCACCGGATGGATTAACTTCAGTGAAGTACATGTTTCCTTTAGCTAGTTTGTGTCTAAATGAATTTAATCTTGGTTTGGGCTGCAGCTTCTCTTTGGTTTCTTCTGCAACTGTTACATAAGGAGCTGTGATTTATGGCAAACACACCATTATATTCCTCCAAATAATTCAATTTTATGGTGACTTTAAAGTAGCTTTCATTAGTAGCATCATCGCATTATAAAATGCAATATGGTATATATGTATATATATATACTATTTAAATATATACTATTTAAATATATATATATATATATACCTGTATATATTGAAAGTGAATAAAGACTAATCTTATTACTCACTAACATGTCAGTACATTTTTGGGTAAACTATCCTTTTATGCCTTAAGACCTAATGAAAATGTTATTTTACAGTTACATTATTGCAATATTGTCCTGTTATGACAATCTGTTGTTAAACAGCAGTTTATCAGTTTATTATGCTGTTGTTTTAAAATGACAGAACTTGAGGGTAACTGACCTAATTCAGCCAATAACATCACTGAATCACCATCATTGCTGAAAGAGGTGTGGGATATGTTTTATCTATAGTCTAATGGTGTTCAGATATCCTGGTGAATAAAGTGTCCACAGGATATATGTTGAAAAGGTACTGCTTATCGTTAAGTCCTTCAGTCATTGTTGATGCTGTCATTCTCTGCATATTGTGTTCATGTCAGCAGCACAACACATTATTAGCACTGAACTCAGTGACCGTGTCTAACTGGCTGCTGTGCTGACTGTGTTGGCCGCAGGGAAAGATGTCAGATCAACACAGATATGTTTCTTTTAGGGGTTTGGGTCACACCAGCTTCCTGAAGGGAAGTCACACAATCCTGAAATGTAATGTAACTGAGCACTGCATTGTGGGAAAGTATTGGTGCCAACTTCTGAAATCCTCTTAATGTCAGTGAGAAACAGAGAAACTTTAATAAGATGTACACACAGGAGTTTTCACATGGGACATTCACAGATGGAGTGTTTAAAATGGTACTTCAGATAAGAAAGCCTGTCTTCCACTGTCCCCTGTAGTGAGTCCTGGTGACAAGCTGGGTGGATTTCCCTTCATCCTCTTAAGGTGTGACTGGTTGAAGTTAAGGACTTGTCTTGTTATCATGTTGGATTTCCCATGGCCGTGTGTGTGTGTTTGTGTGTGTGTGCGTGTTTGTGTGTGTGTGTGTGTGGAGGGAACTAGTTTGTTATTAGTTTGTTTAATTGTGTTAATAAAATGTTGATTAATAAAACACAGTGAGCTGATGACAAGTAAGGCCAGTTTCAGTAATACACACTGCTGTTCTAAACACAAACACCAGGAACATTTTAGAGTGAATTTTAAAATTAAGAAATAATAACTAAACTAAAGGTATTAGTAGTGTTTTCTCTGCTGTGACGGTCATTTCATGCATACTGTGATTATTACTGGCCTGGACAAACTTCTACAAGTCTGACTGTTCAGTAGCTTTTTTTGAAAGGGTTGCAGTGTGAATGTGTGTGAGTCTCTGTGTATAGTGTGTCCCTGTGCATTAGTGTGTATGTTTATGGGTTATTGTTGTTTGTTTTTTGTAGGTGTGTGTGTGTTGTTTCTCAGTGTCCCTGTTCAGCAGTGTGTTTGTGTGTATGGTCTGGTCTGCACATGCTTCATTTAGACATCAAAGACTGCCGCTGATGATTTTGTCTCACAGTCGCTCTTCAAACCTCCCGTCTGTACAAACAACCCCCGGCGGCTCGGCCCGGCCCAGCCCAGCCCGAGACATGTCAGGTGATCAGAGCACGTAAGCGACAGGAATCAATACGGCTCGTGCATTTATACAGCTTAAACCCCTTTTAGCATCTCTTTTATGTAGTTTCTGAAGCGCGTTCTGATTTTCAAGGGATTTAGAGGCTTTTTAAGAGGCAGCCTGAGTCTCGTCAAATTAAAACCCCTCACTGAGAATTCACAGCCTTTTTATCTCTCCAACACAAACATTTACAATATGCAGGGCAAGTGGTAAAACATAAAACTCAACCCCTTAGTGATTTATTTTATTGCTTTTTTCTTCTTTTTCTACACAGAAGTCCATAAGACAAATCAATAAGTCCTAAATAAAGTATTATGTCTGACCAAACCTTCCCATCATACTTTGTGGTTTGTAATGGTTGTAATAAATTTATTTAATTCTTTCATGTGTTTTACATGCTTGTGTGCAGACACTGTCAAAAAAACAACTTTTCAACAACTATCAGAAGCACTTATTTTTGCATATATTTATGATATATTATTATGATTTATTTGTTTAGCAGAAGCTTTTAACATTGAAGAACATGAGTGATATGGAGAAAATAACATTTAATTATAAAAAGGGGCTTGTTTAAAAGTTTAAAGGGATAAGGTTAGGTAAGGTACCCTAGGGTATTGGGAAATCATCACATCGGGCTTGATCGGTCCTAATTATTCTGTATATTATTCTTATTCTTAGTCCCATCTGCAGATGGGACTAAGCACCAAACCTTGAGGTATCCCAGTGATTACTGAGATATCACTAATGTTTAACTTGTGCTTGTTTGCTTGTGCTTCCTTGCTGATGTAACTACTTAATGTACTAATCAATTTAATTTTATCTTTAAAGTTTGTAATTACTAAATTAATTATTTAGCCAAATGTAATACATTGAGATGTAGCCATTTTAATAAACCTAAACCAATACTGTGTAACCAGCCCCAGCACTGAAGTTTGTTGGCCCTGGGCAGGATGGAGGAGAGCATTTTTTGGCTGTTTGCAGTCTGTGTGTTGCTGTTCTTTTAGGGTAAGAGCAACGGCCCCAAGGAAGAGCTCTGGATCAAATGGTGCCGATTTCCCAGACAAAGGGGGAGGATCAGGCACTAACCCACATGTGTTGTGTGTGGCAGAGGTCTAACCCACATGTGTTGTGTGTGGCAGAGGTCTAACCCATACAATGATCAGCAGATCACAAATTTGTCAAGGTCAGACTACTTTGACTTTGTGGGAGAGAATGTAGTACTTCTTTCTTTTTCTTTCTGATTCTTAATTATTTGAATGCTTTTTCTCACATAATTCATTTTACATTTTAAAGAGTTGTATGTGCTAAGAATATATTGTGTTTCTAAACGAAACTGAAAATTGAAGGGTGGGAAATATCTGGAATTGAAATGGTGGCAAAAAGTGTCTCTCTTTGTATGACCAGTGGTTTGAAGAGATGGGTCAAAAATGTAGGAAGGGTTGGAGACACCAGAAAAAAGAACAGAGACAAGTTATTTAAAATTTTGGTCAAAGATTATGAATACAGTAATGTCTACTGATGAATAACAAACAATGTAAACAATGTAAAACAATGAACATATGTTTTGTAAAAAAAGGTCTGTTTCAATTTCACTTTAATACTGTAGTCATAAAACAAAAATTACTGCTATACAATTTTTACTAAACAGAAATATTCTTCTGCATTTTTAGTGTCTGAATCATATTACGTGTTTTGTAAGCACATATTTGATAATCAATGAGTCTAATGTTTGCTGTTATTTTGGTCCAGTTATGTTTCCTTTTTGATCTCCAGTTATTATACAAACAGTTTCTGTCCAAATCTAGGTTAAATGTACAATGCTGAGATGACCGCAGAGCAGCAGTTACAGTGTGCAGGTCCTTAAAGCACAGCAGGATGGGAAAAGTCATCTTCTGAAAAGATAAACTTTTAAACATTTGACAATGAGTGTTTTGACCCATTTGAGGAACTTTTTGAGTGGAACTGAGCAACTATTACAGCTGCATCACTATATAGTGGGAAAGTACATCACCTTCTCCTTAAACATATTTGAAGCAGCAGAACGTCAAATCTATGCAAAGAAGAATTACACCCAGCCAGAGAAAGACTGAATCTCTGAGCTTTGAAGTGTTAGAAGGATAGAGATGTTCTGCAGTCTGTTCAAAGACGTTATGAAGGAGCGTTCCACAGAAGAGTGCCTCACTGTTTCAGAAAAGATTTACAGACTATCTGGAAAGATGATAAGTTGTGGAGCACTGACTTTCTTAAAGGGAAGACGAGATGAAACAGTCCTGGGTATTAAATATACATGCTGTCGTAATAAAGGTGTCCTGGATTTCTGCTCGTTTTGTCATGTTTGTAGATCTGAAAGGTTACAAGTGAACACGAGGAAGACTGTCTTCACTTTCTGACAGGCTGTTTGATCTATGATAATTGTAAACCGACAGAATCTCATGTATTATTGTAAAAAGTATAAACTGCATATTTAAAACTTGTACTTGTGGGAGTAGAAATTCTTTAAAAAAAAAAACTTCTTATTAATACCACATACCCATGCCAAGGTTGTAAATAGGGGGCAGTTCTGGTCTACTGGTTAAGGAGTTGGGCTTGTAATCAGTAGCAACTGAAGTGCCCTTGAGCAAGACACCTCACCCCTGATTGCCCCTCGGGTGCTGCAGGGGTAACTGCCCACTGCTCCAGGTGTGTGTGTGCACAACTTGCAGTGTGTGCTCACTCCTCACCAGTGATGGGTTAAGTGCAGAGGTCACATTTTAGTAATGGGTAACCGTAACTGACAAACTTTCATTTCAAACGTCACTTTCATTTTCTAAATGGTGAGGGTCATTGCTATCTGAAAATATCTGCCAGGTTAAGTTAATACTCCTGTTACTGTTCATGTACTGTTTTTCAGAACATTTGCAGTATTGTTTAGAGTACATTTATTATGTACGCCACAGCTGTCATGTCTATTCGCACTGCTGTACTCATGCGGTTCCTGCAGGGCGACACAATTGAAGACTTGACTCTGATCCGAGTTTGTGTCCCGCAGGTCTGCTGGTGAAGCTACATCACCGTTCCCCTCGGCGACGAGGACAGCAGCCCAAACTCCTGAACAGCCCGGAAGACAGTCTTTATTACAACCATCTTAACGTGAGTTCAAAGCCTTTCATGGAAGCCTTTGTCTAACTTTGTTTCCAGATGATAATACAATTAAAGCTACCTGTGCCAGACCCCCGAGCCCCCACCCCCATGCCGCTCTGTTGTCTCCACCATGTGCTTTGGCGCTTTATCTGCTGCTTTCATGTGAGGATGTCTCCCTTCACGGTGAATAATTGATGTGGTTTATCAAAGCCGAGCAAGATGCCTGCCTCATCAGCCTCAGCCCCGCACGCTTTGATCAAGAAAAATTATGCTGTGACTTCTGATATTATCAGCATCTGCACACATTCAACACAAAATCACTTTGAATTAAAAATTAATGATTCTCGCTCATGTTCGCTGCTTTGCACGCTTGTCTTTTCTGAAGCTTTTCTAACTCTGCATGCATGTGTTTGTCTGTGTGTGTTTGTGTGGATGTGTGTGATCTGCCTGTGTCCTCTCTGCAGAGAAGTCTGGATTATCAGGGGAGCAAGAGGAAGCCCAGAAAACTGGGGTAAATAACAGCTCTCCTTCTGCGTATCTAAACACCCCACCAGCTCAGGAAGGGGGAACCGAGAAGACCACGACTCTGTTTGCTCCTCATGCAAATTCACAGCTGAAATAGCTTTTTTCCATCATTTTTGGGAGAAGATGTGGTATAAGAATACACATTAATTATAAGATATGTCATCTTGCAGTCTGTAAAGTTAAGCTTGGTTAGTCTAATACCTTAAGTAGGCCGAATGTATGCCTGCATATTTTCTGCATATTTTCTATGATTTATTTATTTATTAACCACCATGCTTTTAAGCTCTTAGTTTGTCATTTTAACAAATACCTTAAATGGTATTTGTTTTCATTTTTATACTGGATTCTAAAATTATTTTCAATTTTTGTTCTTATTCTTTTCAAATTGTTATAGGTTTTACAGTTTCAATGGCTTCATATTAATAAACCAAAAATGTATTATTTATGTAAAAAATGCATGTCACGCTGCAGAATCATTTGAACTAGTGAGGGAAAATGGTAATTTTAAAATTAACAAATAAAATGGGAGACACAGTACAGTGTCTGTACTTTACATTCAACATTCATATTGATTTTGTGTATGCTTATATCAAAATGTATGCCCTTTCTCAATCTGTCATTTCTCAGGCAAATAAAGCTGCTGGATGGAGAGGATGAATATTATCAATTACTATCCGCAATAGAGTCTGTCCCAGAGGAGGAAGTATTATCTGGCCCCTCCCCAAACCCTCAGACTGCCCCTCCCCCTGGCCCTCCCACCATCTCATCCAGATGAGCTGTTCTGCCCACATCTCTGACTTATGATGACAGCTGGTAAGAGCTGCACAGAACACTGTGATGATACAATTAATGCTGATGATACAATAATTCTTGACCAAATCGACCAATAGAATGGAGGATAACAGTATTCCTCCCTGTGATGACTACTGCAAATTACGGTTTTGTCCAACAGTAACATGAATATTAGGGATTTGTTTAAATAAAAGGAATGCACCCTTCAAAACAACATGTCACCCTAACTTCCTGTTACACAAACACAAAATATGTAAATGGTTACATGTAATTGTAGCAGTGATGTGACACTAGTGGTCTACCTTTCAGAGCCTATCATCTCTGATCTGAAAATATCAAACTTGGCTAATAGAATTTGGATGCCATTCTCCACCCTGTGCATACAGGTATAAAAGGAGATGCTGTGTACCATTTATCCAGATTTTGTGCTGAGAAGCCAAGAGCATGGCATGGCCATGCAGTATTGTGGCATGTCAATTTTGAACCAGTACATAGGTTACAGCTGTAACCAAGACTTCCCCTTTCACAATGTTATCAGGGACACTGAGGGTCCTTATAGTAAATGCCACAACTGCTCAACCATTTTACAAAGTATGTTTGTACAGCATGGACAAGCCTAGGCATGGTTCTAGTGAGAGTTCTAAGACATTGTAACCTTACAGTATGTAGAGTAGGATGCTTCTTAATTCCCCAAAGGGGTGAAGGGAGCCCTTATCTAGGGTCACCACCGTTCTTGGCCTTTCTTGTTGGCCTTGTTAGAAAACACTGGGAAGTGAAGGAAGGTGATGTGTAGATATTTCATATGGCCTCACTAACAGTCAGTACATGTATAGAAAACAATGCTGAGGGTCCTCTCAACTAAGGGACCCAGGGATAACAGTAGAAGAACTCCACTGAGGGAAAGACACCAGATTTACCAATTTAAGCCGTCAACAGAAAAATGCATCACATGGAGAAAGGGGACATAAAGGAAATTACCACATGTGGCACACTGAGCTCAGCTACAAAGGTTTACCCAACCAGGGTCAAGCACACAGGTGGTAGGACTGGAAGATGCTCTGCCTGTTTTCAGAATGGAAAAAATTCTCAGCCTGCACCAGATGATGTAGTGCAAGTGGTACACCCTACCACCACCACATTATAGCCGTGAAATACACAGTGTGCCTTTCCCTTCCCCTGCTGCTAAGGTTGTCATATGCCCCAGGAGCCTCTGAAACATTTTAAGTGGGATCACAGATCTTCCTGTGCAATGGACAGCAATGACTGGGCATGCTCATTGGTTGAGATATCAAAATCAATTTCAAGTGCCATGTTATCGATACAATGTAAAATGAGTGACAGAAAGGGAACTGAATTTATTTAGCTCTAAGGAGACAACTAAACAACTAAAGAGAAATTACAGTATAAATTATGGTTTCTTCAGCACACACTGCTGCTTGTGTCACTAGTTATGTTTTCCCTAATTGGGCCAAATGAAGGTGTCTTAGTGCATGGAAGTTTCATTTTCACTGTCACGTCCAGGAACCATTGTGCTTTCTCTAAGCTTCCTTGGAGCTAACAGTGCCTTTGGTCTGCTGATTACCCCTGGGCCAATGAATGCCAACTGGGATGAATGCCAAGAGCAAAGTTTCATCACATGAGCTTCAACACCATTCATTTCGCTCTGTATATTAATAAATTGCAGCCTTTTAAACTGGCCATGGGAACAACAAAGTGTCCCAGGCAAAAAAGATGCCCTTAAAGTGAGAACCCAGAGAACTTTATCTTCTGTACTAGATGATCCTCTTATTGCTTCGTCATTTCTGTTCTGTCTTTCTGTGATTGTAGTTTTGATTACTGTGTCAGACTGTCAGATCCAACACATTCATGCACATGGCAGATGGTGAAGAATTTAATGACAGAGCTGTGGTGAGATTCATTCAGGACAGAAACCATGTATACAGCCCTACCAAAAACTGCCTGGACACTCTTAGAGTGACAGTTCACCCCAAGAAAATGCTGTTCAATGACATTTATTCATTTGGCAGACGCTTTTATCCAAAGCGACTTACAGTTTAATTCAAGGTATGCGTTTTTATTAGTACTTGTGTTCCTTGGGATTGAACCCAGAATGCTCTACCAGTTGTGCTACAGAAACACACAGTTACTGACCCTTAGGTTATTCCCACACCGCATGATTTTTCTTCAGTAGAACAGAAGAATTTTTGGTCCTGACAGAAAGTTTTCAGAAAGTTTGACAGGAAGTTTCTTATCATGATTTGTTTGTTCATGATGTTGCAGACAAAAATAAAATTGTGCAACTGTACCACAATTTTTTAAAATTCCTGGCAAAGGGAGGCTACATTGAAGTTGTTAAAATATAAAGTTTTTTTAATACTATTAGTTACAACATAATTCTCATAATCACAATTGTGCTATCCACCAATTAAAACAACTGGATTGTTTTAAGTGTGATACTGGTTTTAGGAAAATATGCTCCTCTTGCTTAAATTGTTATTTTATAATATTTGATCATTTTAATTGTAAAATAAATTTTTACAGTTGCAAAATATTTACAGATTTTATCAGTTTGTCTGGTAAAAAACATTCAGTTCACAGGGCAATGCAAACATGATTTATGCAGTTTGTCCAGAAATTCTTCCAATAGTTTATATAAATCTTTTATTATCTAATAAAAAGCAATTACTTTTTAAGTGAGGCTGAAGTGTTTATACCCTGAGACCATAAAATAGCACAAAACATTGCATTTGAACCAAATATTTATCAGTGCTTGTGAATATTTTGGTGGATAAGACAGGCCTGTGCTCCCAGTGATTTATTTGACCTTATCTCATGGCGTCAGGCAATATCTGCATTTCAAAGTGTCTCTTGGTTATAGAAGGTTTGAGGAATACCCTACAATGTCTTTCTTAGTTTTGATTCACTTTCCTGATATAATTCTTTCATTAAACACATTTTATCAAACCAATAATGATAGAATCATTAATTTCAATTCTCCTCAAGGAGGCTGATAACATTAGCACATGAAAAGTGATTCTTTGCGTTTGATCTCCACCGCAGAAAGGCAAAGACAAAAAGACTTGAAGACAGCAGGATAATAGTGGTATAAAAACCTCTCTTTTCAAATTTTTTGGGGCCCAAGCACTGGCTGAGGCTGGCACATGGGCGAGGCAGAGGGGCTCAGTAGTGCACCCTTGTACAGGGGCACATAAGATAGTATATATATTATATAGTACATATTATACATTCATGCACACACAGGCTTATAACATGTGTAGTGGTGTTAAATGACATGGCACTGACATGCATTAACACCATTTTGTTTTTTCTGAAAAGTGCATGTTGTGAACTTTGAAATACTTCTCTTAAAAATTGATTGTCACCAAATATTGAATTTGCTAAATTGTGAGTGAACAGTGCTGCCATGCAAGCCAATAAAATTATGGAAAAACAGGAAGTCTTTCTACGGCATGCATTTATGTTTGGTGTGGTGGGCTGATGACATATAACCACCAACTGGCAAGAGGAAGTGTGTAATTAAAAAAAAAGTTAAAATAATCATCTTAGGTTTATCCAGACTCAGTCAAGTAATGGCAAACCTTTAACAATTTTCCTTTGCATTTAAAGGGACTTTCCAGACTAAACATGGCATATAATGAAGCACACAGAGTCCACCGTTATTGCTTACAGTCATGTGACATACAGTGCTGCTTGAAAGTTTGTGAACCCTCCAGACATGGTTAGGTTTTGTGTAAAAAAATAATAATAATAATAACCTAATCAAATGTACATCCAAAACCCAATTTGTGAAGCAGACTTGCTAATAATGGACAAACAAAAAAAAGGATATATTGTCATTATTTATTGAACAAAAGGGGTTAATCTCACAAAAACTGAAAATTTGAAATGTGCATAAGTATGTGAAGCCTTTTATTTAGTAGCTTGTGGCACCTCCTTTTGCAGCCATTACTTAAACCAAACGTAACCACTGACCAGTCTCTTGCATCTGTCTTTGGGGATTTTTGCCCACTCCTCCTTGCAGAACTCGGACAGTTGAGAGAGGTTGGAAGGACATCTGGCATGT
>JBAJNP010004047.1:0-35556 GCA_036877545.1 Yasuhikotakia modesta
AGCTGAAGTCACCATTCACTTTTACTGTATATAAACAGAAGCTTGGACATTAGCTGAAGTCACCATTCACTTTTACTGTATAAAAACAGGAGCTTGAACGTTCTGCAACAAATAACTGTATTTCACAGAAGAACAAAAGTCTTATGAGTTTCAGGAAGCATGAGGGCGAGTAAAGCATGGCAGAATTTTCATTTTTGAGGGAACTATTCCTTTAACGAGGAAAAGGAAGGACTTAGATCCAGAGAAAATGATGAGGGGAAACCGCAGGAGGCGAGAACGCTTCAGGCAGAAAGGAGAATGGCGTGAAAGAGAAACATCTCTATACATCTCGGAAAACTCCACTGCTTCTAAGCTCACTAATTCAATCTCTGCAATCCAGTTGAGTGATTGAACCCTCCACCCTTCCTGTATCTCAGCTTGGCTTTTCTAGCACAGCTCCTGCCTGCTAATCCGCTGCCTGTATCCACTGCACAACATAACATGACAGAGACGGCGGCCCGAGGAGGGTGAAGAAAAGAGGAAAACGTGGCGTAAAAGGACGCCTGTCACATCCGAACCCACTGTAAGTTACGCTCGTCTTAATAAACCATCTTTAATTAAAAGTCTAAATCCTTCACTTTAAAGCCGTTTTTATAATTAAACCTCTGATCTTCCTCTGCTAAATATAAAACAAAAAAACAATTAAAACTTTTGCGATTTTTACTTCAGAACCTCTTAATTAAAAAGGCGAGCGAACAATAGCATATATCAAGACCAAACCTCGCTTTACTCATTAGCTCACGGTTAATTGATCCAAACTGGAATGTTTACCACTGGGAAGGCAAATAATTATAAAAACACTCTCGTTTTATGCACCTAATTGCATCTGTTTTATTTCTCCGTCTGTCTTATTTTTACTGGAGATTGGTTGAGATCGCATGAAAAGGTATTTTAATCCCTCGGTTCTGCCACTTACACTTGGAATATTTTTGCCCAGGTTTCTTCAAAAAACCTTTTAAGCCTCTTCAGAATCTAAAGTGCTAAATAAAGGCTGTGAGGAGCGTCTGCTTTCCTGTGGTTTGGCACGTGGACAAATGGTCGTGCCCTTCAGTCTGACCCTGATAAAGGAATGATGGGGATCATTCATCAAAACTACACTACCCATGATGCATCACTGCATCAAGGATAACAGACATTGCCTTAAGACACACATGCCATTGAGACGACCAATAAGCCGTAAACTCACCCATCCTTTTCTGCTGGAACTTCTCCTTTGCATGCACTCCATTTCTTCTCCCTCTCACCTCAGGGCAAGAGGAACTTTTAATAAAAAAAGCATTTTAGCAGAGAACACGGGTGTTAGAAAAATGAACGAGAGAAGCCCATCTCACCGTAACATGGCTGTGAATAATTTAACAACAGATATGCTACGTGCCAACCCGCCAAAAGCCCAGGAAATTTCTTCATCATTTAAATAATTCCTTCATCCAACAGTTTCCAGTGGACAGTAATGGCTCGGCTAAGGCAAGGACCTCTCTGTTCTTTCCTACTTTGCTTCATTTTTTGCCCTCAACAGCACTTAAACAACACACATTATCACATTCTCATCAATATTCATCTTTCCATCATTCCTTCCTTACTGTCTGACCTCCTTCACCAACTCTGCTAACATCTCCATCTTCCTCATAATAGTTCAACTCCTCCTCAAAGCTTTTACTTTCCAACTTTTTCCATCTTTGCAACACCTTGTTTCTCTTTCCTCTGCTCAGCGCACATATTGATTACTGGCAATATAATACCGTTTTTATTACAATGGATGTCCTCTAATCAAAAGCAAGTATGCTGGCTGTGTTTTATATTTTATTCTACCCATATTTTTGTTTATTAACAGAGTGTAACAGAGAAACAGTTTTCTAATACAGCTGCGTTTATGCTGTTCTTTTAAGTGGATGTTTCAGATGTTGGAGACAGGGGAGTCGTCATAATGAGATGATGTACTTGACATGCCCTCGAAACTAGTTACGCTTCCAGAAACTGTTTGCATGTAAATCCTCATTGTAAAAAAAGCTTTTCTAGCACACATGACTGTAGGAGTCACAGATAATAAGAAACAGGAATTACTTTGAAACAACATAAAAGCACAAACATGATGGAACAACAAAATTCTCCTAAATGTTGTCCCAGAAGAGTTATCTGAACGTTGGAGGTGACTGACGGAGCTGGTTTGTTAAAGTTCCCAGCATGCATTGCAGCATTAACAAACGATGCTGTTAATGAAAAGGTTATTTTGAAAATTCTAGGAATGGGTAAAACATCCAGTTTTTAATATATGTTTCACTAACTACAAGATATGACGCTAAAAATGTTCTACCAACATTACTGCAAGAACGTATTTGATAACCCTTGAAAACATGTTCTGCCTATGTTCTGAGAACGCTTCCTTTTAGCTGGGAAATGATGTTTTGCTGTTTGCTGACATTGTTTCTGCTGTTGTTGTTTTTCTCTCTGTTATTTACTGTGCAGTAATGTTCAGGGCTCTTCTGTTTACGTGTTGATGTTTGTTGATTGTCACCGTTACTGAGGTTTGTGTGTTAAGTGTTGAGGTCTACACGCATCTATTTCTAATTATTGCACGTAATGTCTCTGATTTGTAAGACGTTCTCTGCTTCACACAAAGACTTTATACTACAAGTGCAAACTAATGACAAATTAACAGCGCTTTCGTGTTGATAATTTGCTAAACAGGAAATCTGCAGTTGCACTGACAAGAATTTATGTGTTGAACAGGATGTGTTTCCTTTAGTAAACAAACAATTTCAAATTGGCCAAATAAAGTATTACTTAATTAGGGTAATTATAAGACAGAAAATCTTAAGGTTTTAATTTTATCAAACATTTTGCGCCACAGATAAAAATACACCATAAACAACAAACTCTGAAACAACTCAGACATATGTGCAACCAGTTTGTGGTACAGTTAGTTACTGTTAATCTAAAACTGGCCCCAGTCAATACATTACCATAGACTCTATTCTGCCTCATTCGTCTTTTGATTTAACCTTTACTGCTGTTTACCTCCCTCCATCCTGATTTTGCTCAATCTCTTTCACCAAACAAACAAATTCGAACAACTTTGCCTGCGTCTCCATCTTTGCCTGTCTCAGACACACTAATGCAATTTTTTAAATTTGTTTACAGGCCAGACTAATTATAAACATCCTATTTTTTCAGAGCCCTTCCGCCGCGGCCCTGAAAGGTCAGATCGCGTCCCCTCACGCCCGTGTTCGGTTCTGTCTGCGTCTGATCTCAGAGCCCCTGTCATCGTGTCGCGCCGCCTCGGGCGCTTCTCATTCAATTACGCCTCACGCCGATGTTGTTATTGCCATCACTAATAATAGATCACCTCTTCCTCGCGCTGTCACGCAAGGAGTCATCAATACTGCCAGCCCTTATCTCCATCTCAGCAATCAGCTGCAGCGCTGCCACCGGTCCTGAGGAAAGATGGTGGCTGCGGAGAACAGACAAACAGTGAAGCCGTCATAAATGAGAGAGGGAGGAGATGAATGGAGACCCTGGAGTGATGCAGACAGAGATGAGCTAGTGGCTAGCGTATACGAATGTTGGTTCTGTGCCTCATCAGATGGGCTTGCATGTGTGCGTGTGTGTGCATGTGTGTGTGTGCGTGCAGAAGATGAAGGAAGGTGCTAGAAACGGAGGAAGAATGGAAGAAGCCGTGCAGGCAGACACAGATATTCGGAGATGACAGACAGAAGCGGCCTGAGGGCTCTGGTTACATTTGGAAGGGAGGATGCACAGTGACATGGACGTAATTGGTGGAAACTAGTTTAGGAAGGGGGCGGCGACGGTCAGTAGCGATGGAAGGCCAGAGAGGCTCATATTACATCATTGCTAATCCCAAACTCGCTCTACGCTCTCACACATTCTCATCTCACAGGTTCGGTAATATTTTCACCCTGTCATGGCAAATCCTCAATTTTCTTGCTTATTTGGCCTCTGCGTTCAGCGCTGCCCATGCAGGTGAATTTCCCAACGCTCTGAGACGTCTCTGCAGTACGGGATGCTAGGGAGTTCTGTGAGCGTACCGAAGGCTTTATAGAGTCTGATGGACAGATGGCTAGCAGAGCTGCCGAGATTAATCTGTACAAAACCAAAAGCTTTCACACCATGTGGTCACAGCAAGAAACTAAATTTCACTGACACCCGGTAATAACGTTTCTAAATCTCTTTGAGATATCAAAGTAGTTCAAGGCCAAAGACTGAAGCTGTAGCGTGACTGGAAAAAATCCTGCCCAGCTCCCGTAGCAAGCGGCTCTGGAAACGCGCTACTTTCCCTGGCTAAGGTCTCGAGTTCAAAACAATTTGCAGGTTTTTACATTCAATTACCTTTGTTTAAAACATCACTCCCGGCTTACAACAGCTACGTGGCCAACAGCATCCACGCTAAGTCCTGCATATAAAAAAGACACAACATTAAAACTTGCGCCTAAAGAAACATTTCTTTGCCAGCAATAAAAAAAGCAGTTGTCATTTATTTTCGTCACAGATAGGTGGAATAAAAGACAAATTCTGTATGCCTCCTGGTGAGGAAGTTTGTGGTTAAGTAGACCAATCGAGTGGGAATTTTAATAAGAAATTGCCAACTCCTAAATTATACAGAGGAAGGAGGATAAAAAAGGGTGTAATTTGAGTGCAGAGCTCTCGACCAGACCAAGGTCATGAGTGAAAATGAGATGGTCTGGGCGCATAATGCGTGTGCAGGTTACATAATTGCTCAATAGTGGACTACTAAAATTGATGCTCACAGAGAGGAAATGAAAGACAGATAAAGGTTAATAAACTGTAGTGCATGAAGAAGCGAGGCTAAACAATAATGATTTTATCTGCTGGAGCGTCAGGCCAGTAGTTCAGATATATACTAGCCCTGCCAACATTTGCACTGGCCCACCCACAAAAAATGTGCCAGAAAAAAAAAGACTTTTTTTATTACTATTAACGTTTTTCTTTGAAGCAAAAAGTGAAGTAAAGTAAAAAATCTAGACTTGTACAAGATAAATCTTTGTAAGATGTAAATTATTTAACTTGAATTTAACATGACTAAAAAAATGAAAAAACATTACTAATTTATCTTTCTCACCCATTAAACCGATGCTTTCGAGATTAAACTCACTTCTGCAGTTTCAACAAACCCTCTTCTGTGTCAGACAGCTAGGTAATGTTACCTTGGTGACAAAATAAAATCAGAATTTACAACAACAATATTGCACGCATCACAGAATATCAAATGTTTACATTTGCAAGACATTAAAAAAACCGAACAGGGCAACTGAGATTTCTGTCAAGTGGCCTGGAAACGCTTTCATGTTGGCCCCGGGGCCATCGCACCAGCCTCACTGTTGAGCCCTGAGGGAGTTTTGCAATTACAGTAAGAAAACAGCGGTAAAATGGTAAATGTCTTGAACAGCAACTCTGCGGCGCGTTAGTCGGGCGGATGCCCTGTAAACACAATTAAAGTGATTCTGCATTTTTCATCTCCACCTACTCGAGTTTTTCCCACGTCGCAAAACAGAGACCCAATCGCTTTATGCTACCCAGCACACCCCACAAACACAAAACGCTACTTCTCAGCCCCACATGCGCACACCCATACGTTCTTCATCATCTGTACCGCACGTACATTATCAAGCTGAGCCCGTGAACACAACCCTGAAACCTCTGCTGTAATAGAGTAGATTTCTGCGGCGAAGTATTTGCCGTCTGCATTGGAATGAAACGGGTGATAAAAATACACACAGGCTCTTGGGTTCTCAGAGTGAAAAGAGAAGAAGGCTAAAAAGCAACATTTTTCATTTAACTTTTCCCTCGTTCCCTGTGGCCCTCAGAGGCCGTGTGGATTAAACCTTTTTGTAAGTCAAGGAAGTTGGTGCCGCTAAGATTTCTAAATGAAGGGGGGTCTTAATTGGAAAAGGCTTTAGATATTCCTGTGTCTGATTAACAGAGAGCGAAGAAAGGAGGGAGGGAAGGAAGAGAAAGAGGCAGAAGAAAAAGAGGCAAGAGGCAGAAGACAAAGATGGAAAGGAAGCAAGGAGTAGCAGAATGAGAGAGAGAAAGAGAAGGATGCAGAGTGCTGCATGTTCACTGAAGAACAGGAAATGGATCTAGATCTATCCAGACTTCAAGAAGCTGAGCTTCACACAACACAATCAATAATATAAAGGTTCTGCTTAGGGCCTGAGAAAGGTCTGGTGCGTTTGCCTGATGTCACTCAGGAAGCCTTTTATGATCCAAAAACTATTAAATTCTCCAGTTCATTAGAAAAACATCTGTGTACTGAAAAGCTTACAGACTAGCCAACGCCATCATGCAAATTAATATAAAATTTACTTTCCTCCTGCCCTAGACACAAAACAGCCCAGAGGAAAAGAAACCTCAGATGTTGCTCTTTCATTGCTCAGGAGATTGAGTGGAGATCTTAGTTGTGTTTCATTTAGGTATCAGCTTATCAGATGTTTCTCCTAAAAAAATCAAATAGAAACAAATGAGACATTTGTTAAAATACATTAAAAAGCATAAAGCTGAAAATTAATGTAGCTTGTGGCTACCATCAAATTTGTTCATACAGTTCATACTGAAATCTTAAATAATCTTGACTTTTGATTGGAGACTTTGAGCTCAGATTGCATAACCGTTGAGCTGCGATCTCTTGTGCAACTAATGCAGACATTTGCACAAGTTGCTAAGTTTCTGTTTGCTCTCCAGTTAATCTCATTGCTGTCTAGGAGAAATAATTGAGATATTACAGAGATCTCGTCTGATTTTCTTCCTATGGGAGTGTTTTCCAAACTTTTCTGTTTATTGACAAAAAAAGTTTAAATTAAATAGTCAAAAACCAATACAATACAAGAACAAGACTTGACTTAAGCTCTAAATCTCCTCCAGCTGATTTAATTACTGAATATATGATAGAAGTAAACAGGAAAGGGTGGCGTTGTGGTGAGGTATTGACTCGGGAGTGAAGCAAACAGCCGTTTATATACACTTGTATTGTGACTGACAGGATTAGATGCTCCTTCTGAACTTTTGTTCAGAACTCCATTTAAGAACTTCTATAATGAAAAGTGGGATTTTGCTGGAGTTCAGCTCCTCTTCAAGCTTCTGGGTAAATACAATCCCCCCATAACTGCATGAACCCCTCCGGGACCCCTCATGTTGCCTTCCAGAGGCCATAAGTACCTGCCGGCCAAACGGAGGATAACTTTCAATCTTCCAGAGTTTGTGACTTCAAAAATATTAAACGTACCTTTCCTCAAAGCTACAGTCCATAACTTTAAAAATGGACAGAAATCAGTTACTGGGCATGTACGTGACCTATTAGCGTTCAAAAATCTCCTTCAGTTACCCTGATTCCCAATAATAAGTTCCTAATAATGATTTATAATTTAATCTGAGAAAAGTATACAAAGTGCAAACCTCCTTTTTCATAATTTCAAACAGAGATGGCGCTAGACAGGCAAAAGTTACAGACTGCATCTTTAAGCATCATAAACGTTCCTCATGCCTCTCGTGAGGCAGGAATATTCATGATTTTCACAGGAACATGGTGCGATATTGACAGGCGTGCGTGTGGGCGCATCTGAGTGCCACTATATATTTGCGCATGCAAGTTTGCATGTGTGTTTCTGTGCTGTTTCCTACGTCCCCTCATGCAGAGTTTGATTTCGTCTGAGCATGTGCGCACATGTCCTATTAGCAAATAGTTAGCGGTCATAATTGAGAGAGTGTGTGTGTCAACACGATACATGTGTGCATAAAGGGCGAAGGAGATTTGGCTGTGTTCTTCCACACCTCCAGGCTTGATTAGTCGCCCCCCTCCTTCCTGTTCAAAGGACCCTTAGGTGGGTTTTAGTGCACCAGATTATTCACCCTTCTTTACGTCACCCCTGGGCCGATTGGCTGGGTGAGCGGCTGGCGAGCTGAGCAGGGAGCTCAAGCCACGGCCGCTGGAGGACTGGTGGCCGCTCTCGCCTGTGGAGGTTCTTCAGAAACATCACCCAGCTGGCATGCATAGATCAGTGAGCACCTACGGCACAGGGTTAACACAAAACTAGCATGCTAACGCTCAGTTACGATTAACTAGAACACTGACTGGACTTTAAGAGACTGGGGACGATTCTTTAGATGGACATACACACACACACACACACGTTGAGCTTTTATGTAATGTTAAAAAATTAACATTACAAACACGCTGTGGGTTTTTATACTGTACAGACTATATATTCAATCCCCCAACTCTAACCTAACATTAAACCTAACCACCACAGAAAACGTTTAAAAACTGTTATTTTTTATTTTCAAACAAGTTAACTTCTGTATGATTTATTAGTTTATTAGTTTCTTATAGAGACCAAAACAATGCCCCCACAAGGTCAACATCTACTGGTATTATTCTGGTATTATTCTGTGGGGACATTTGGTACCAGTACACACACTCACACATACACTCACTCTCACACACACCCACTTACACCTACACATAGACTTACTCTCTCACACACACACATTTAGCAGAGGCCTTTATCCAAAGCAACTTACAAAGAGAGAACAAAGCTACATTAATGAGTGTGAATGACACACACACACATAAACATTTAAACTGTTAAACTTTTAAGGTGGGAACTTTCAAGCCCTAATAAGATGCCCACTAGACCCTCATAATTCACACCCTGAGATGTGTTACGCCCTGTGTGCTGCTACTGAGTTCAACGGCACAGCAGTGAGCTGACAGGTGTCAGGTTTATATACTAACATTATGTCCTAACCGAACACGACGCGACAAATCGGCAAGTGATAAATCCTCTCTCTCTGAGTTTTTGTCCTAACCAGCCGTGACCGCCATATGTGACACTTGGTTGGTCACTGTTTCTATTTCTGTCGCATAACACTGCATATCTCCACCTACAGTGAAATTTCATTGGTCCTTTCATGTACCATAAAGCTGCGAAACAAACATGAACTATCACATGTTCTCATTGGCTATTTTGTTGTTTTGCACAATAACTATTCAGACAGAAAAATAACTGAGAAATCAAGTTATGACACTGGGCTCCTGCCAGTCTGAGGAGCAGGTATTTGTCAGCCAAACGCTTAAACGCACGAATGTATTAATAAAGACATCAAGGCAAAAATGGCTGAAATTCATTTTGGCATAAAAGCTACATTTACAAATCTGAAACTGTAATGAAAAATAAAAGGAGGGAAGGAAGAGCCCAGCATATATGGGAAACTCCTTCAAGGCTGTTTGAAAAACATCCCAAGTGACTCCAGTATCTTAAAGCTGAAGAAAAGGATGTTGAGTTTGTGCAGAACTGCTGTCACGCTCTCAGATAACAGCTGTTATCACACAGACTACCTCCAGGAATCTAAAACATAAGATTTAACCATTTTTATCACCCTATAATCCTCAAACTTCCACTTCTGTTGTGATGACTTCACTATCGTTCTGAAAAGTGTAAAACACAATAATAATAAATAAACAGTGTGTGCAAACTTTTGACTGGCCGCACACATTTGAGTGTGCATGTTTGCCCACACACACTTTAGTTCTGATACCATTTCAATCATATGTGAATCAAGCACCTGTGAGTTTGTGACAGCCTGTGACAAACTCTGTGACAATTCCCATCACAGTTTCACGCCAGTCTGGAAAAAGCCAAGCTATGCAGAGCAAAAATCACATTTCAAAGAACACGACTGCCACAGTCGACATCAGCTATTAAAAGGGCTGTCATGGCGCAGCCCCGGCGTTCAGAACTTTTGCACACTGCGTTAATGGAAAGTTATGCCATTATTTTACAAAGCAAACTACACTGCGTGAGGGTGAGAGGAAACAGCCGGTCTTGGCACACACACACACACACTCAAACACAGTCAGAGAAATTGAGAGAAATAGATATAGGACAGCTGAGACTAAGCAAAAAAGAGACAGAGGAGGTGGAAATAAATAGGGGAACGCAAAGAAAGTGACGCAGGAGTACAAAGAGAATAAGTGAGTGTGGGGTAAAAATGGGGAAGGCTGACAATTTTAGGTAGTGAAAATGTTTCTGTAATATTTCCATTAGGTAAAAAAAACATTAAAAACAAACGCTGAGTTATTTAAAAGAACATTCCCAAAGCATTTGTTTAACATTAAAATTAATGTTTTACAAACTACTTCATTTCTATATATCACATATATTTATACTAAAAATAATAAATATGTGATATACAATGTTAGAAAAGCATTCTACTAACTACTAACTGCAGGAACGTTTTTGATAGCTTTCAAAAAACGTTAAAGAACGTATGGTGAGATTGATTTGTCAAAGGTTCGTATTCAAAAGCAGCCAGTGGGATTGACGCGGCCAGAGAGAAAATCGAAGGCAATGATAAATTATACGAAGTCATGAATGTTCAACTTATGAAAGCAACTTAAAGAGCCAGGAAAGGCTGAGGATTAAAGAACAAATTAAGGCCAGGGGAATTTAAAGAGAGGAAGTTAAAGAAATAAAGAGAGAGAGAAACAGAGAGATGATGGGGGTTGATTCTGTGATGTTATCTCAGTGCAGGCAGATGTGTGTGACACAATCTTAAATTGGAAATCGCTGTTTCAATCTCTCCTCACTCTTTGCTCGCCCGCTCCACTGATAACAAGACGAGCTTAATTCTATTAAAAATAGCCCCGTACGTGTGGCAGAAACAGAGCGGCCCGGCCCGCTAACGGATGCAGGTCCCGTTCACCGACAGCCAGCACACTGTGGCACACTTTACCCTACCATCCACGTCCCCCGGCTGGACTCACTTTCATCTCCATCTCTCAGCGTTCATCTATCTATCTAATTATCCATCTGTCCCAAATCTCTCTCGCCCATCTGCTTCGCACTATCTCTCTCTCCCAGTTACAGTTCTCCAAGACCAGCTCCAGGGATCCTGTCAGTTTCCTGCTCCGTGTTTCCCACCTCTTTGCTTTGCTGAGCCCAGTGTTTTCCTGAAACTGTTCATCTCTGTCCTGCTCTGTGCCTCTCAACCCGTCCTAATCTTTGCATGCTTCAGTTTTCTCTGTCTTTGCTTCAATTCCTCTTTGTTTTCTTATTCTCTGTCACTCTTTTTAGGACAGGCAGTCACCCCATCACAAGAGAAGTTCACCAAACAGTTGCACACAGTGTTTTTGTGGAATAACTGCTGGCGTTTCCACAGAATAAGTTCTGAAAGGAGCTACCCAGCTAAACATTTTGGTTGTAGGAACTTTTCCATAATGTTTCCATTAAGTAACAAACATTACAAACGTCATCTTGAAAGTTCTAGAAAGGTTTTAAAATGTCCAGTATTTCTAACGCTAATGCATGTTTATAATTTTCTTAAACACTTTTTTTAAATGTTTAAAATGTTTTTAAAATGTTCCACTAGCAACTTAGAAATAACATTTTGATATAAGATATACAACATGAAAACATTCTACTACTGTTACTGCAAGAAGATTATTGATAACTTTAAGAGAATTTTTTAATAATGTTAGCTGGGTATTCATCCAATCCTGTCACTCGAAACTATATAAATATATAAATCAGACTACCTCACAACCTCCCCCCCGCACTGCAACCTCACTTCTTTCTGGTCACTCTTACCTTATTTTGACAGGAACGTACATGGAGCACGGGAGGAAAGATGACCTCGAACCGCCGCTGTCTTTTTTGGCTTGTTCACTGGAGAATGATTTTCTTTAAAGCAGTTTTGAAACAGAACATATTGTGACAAGTGCTGAACAAATAAACAAGAGCGAAACAAACACGTGTTGTGACTTGCCTGTCTGAAGGCAACTTTTATCTAAGTGGAAATTTTCATTTAAATGTAGGTTGCTTGATAAAGTCTCTTCTCCGGAGCTTCATGCGGTGACACATATGTGGAGTATTCGTCATTCCACCAACACGGCAATCTAATGAACGACATCTTTCAACGCTTGACGTCTTTGTGACAGGTGTAGTTTCACTGAAAAACTTTCATTACTGAAGATAACATCTTAATGATTCGATTGTCATGGCAACAAACTTTATACTTTATAAATTAAACATCATCATCCAAACTGCAAATTCATGTCAGTGTTAGATACACACTGTAGAGGCCTGCAAAACGTTTCCCTAACGTTCAGTAACAAAACCAAATAAATTGAGGATTTTGTTGAACGTTATATAATCATTCCAAACATTAAGAATGACATTTTGGTTACATATGATATATATATAACGCTAAAAAATCCACTTCTTTTACTGCTAGACCATTTTTTGTTGTTAACAAAAATGTTGTGTGTGGTTTTGTTTACAATAATGACAGATTCCTCCAGTTCAGATGTTACTTCTGTTTGAGTGACAGTTCAACTCCCTCACCTGTCAATTCGTGACCCAGGCGACACAGCCAAAGCGTTTCCACGCATGCTAATGCATCCACCAATCACATGCCAGCGGGTAGCCAAATGGCCAATCAGATCATGGCGCTGTGTCTCACAGTGGGAATGTGAAATGAGGCTCATTAAATTAGCGAGAGATGTTTCTCAGAATCATGTATCCGAGAGACCAGCTCTCTTTAGCAAACTCTCCCAGCTGGAAAATAAATAACACATGAAATCATAATGAGCCTTGATATTAGATTCTTACCGAGATCCATGACTCGTCAAAGAACAAAAAAAGACGGGCAGAGAGTGAACTTTTACACAATCAAGAACACCTACGTGTGAACAGATTAAAAGAGGGCGATTTTTCCCAAAATGCTCCTTTTTACGATTAAACCAGTGATGGAAGAAAGCAGACTGCCAGGCTAATGAATTAATCAAATGGTCATTAGTTTATATCTACTGCACTGTGTTTTTTCCATGCAGGACGAGAAGTGCACACAGAAAGAAGGCGGCGAACTGCTGAGGCGTGAGAGTGAGGTTTTGTGGTTTTGTATGTGTGGAAGTAACAAAAGGAGACAGAAAAGAAAGAGAGATGGAGAAAATGAAAGAGTTACAACGCTGTGTAAACGCACCCGCACATGCTCCTTTTCCCCCTCAGCTAGCCGCATTCATTCCCAGCATGCCAATAAAGCGGCACTCGAAATTAAATTGCGTGAAAGGATGTATGACTTTAGCAAGGGCAGAGAGATAAAGAGTTTAAGGGTGGCCAGCGAAAGAACACTGTGTGAATGGAGAAAAGACGAGGGGATAAGTGCGGAGGACAGGGCAGGTTATGTAATTGTAAATTAAAGCTTTGTATCCCAGCTAACAATTTTACATTGGATTAACATTTCCCTAATGTTTCCATTAAGCAACCAAAATGTTAAAACGTTAAAAGTTTTCTTGGTGATAAGACAACATTTTAATTCTGTAAAACTTTGAAAACGACAATTAAACGATTAAAAAAAAACTAGCAATTTAAAAAGCAAAAGCAAATATATATGATAACATTACTGCAAGAACAACTTTTAGAGAACATTCTGAGATGCTAGCTGGAATAGCTGTCAATGCTAAAGCAATGGTACTGTTTGAACGCTTTAAAGGAATTTCTGTACTCAACACAACTTGTAAAAAAAACTGGAAAAAAAAACCACAAACTGTTCCACAAACTGCTAAAATCAAGGTTTACAGACCAAACCTGCACTGAACCTTACACTGGTGTTACCATAATTATCCTCTGTACAGAGTTTTCTAAGGTCTCATTTATAAAAAACTAGCAGGTGTTTTACGCTAAGCAGTTAGCGTGTGATTAGGTTTAAGTGAGCTGCCACAGAAAAAGTTGAGCTTTGAGGTCAAGTTAATTAATTCTGTAAAACCGCCAACTACAACACAACCAATTTACACCCTGTTTTACATCCACTGGCAACAGAACTGCAATTTTAGTGGATTACTAAAGGATAAATTAATTAGTGGCGACATCAAATTCGAACCTGGAACAATCTGTGTCCTGGTATCATGCAGAAAATAGTCCACCTCTGAGCCATCATGGTTCCTCGTGGTTCCTCATGAAGAACACAACTTCAGTAACTGTGAGATCTTAATATTAGCTGTGCAGGTTTTAGTTTTCATTACAGAAGTGAAATGGTTTTATTTCACTTTAGTTTTTAGCTTTCATGAAAAGGCCTCAAAAATGTGCTTGAGCACGACTGCAGTCAGACGTGCCAGAGGTGACAGCTGAACTGAGAACATCTCAGTGACTCAGGTTGCCTCCAAAAGCGTTTCTTTAGGTCTCCGAAAGTTACCTGATTGCTGCTTTGAGACTTTCCTCAAATGCACGATTACTCTGTTCCTCAGGGGAGGATCCGAGCTGAAATCAGGCTTAGATCAGCATGTTAGGCCAGAAGCTAAACAGTATCAACCAAAAATGTTGCAGTCAGAAATGTGCTGCAAATAGAAAGCTTCCCTAAACCCTCACAGTGTCTCTGAGACGGTGACCTAAAAGCTCCAGAAATAGGGTTCTATTCTTTGCGGATCGACAGCGAACGCTGTAAGTGGCTGGATGCCCGGCGAATGAGTCGACTGCTTCCCTCGCTCTGAGGTAAGACAAGACTCCTGTTCCGCTTTAGACAAAGTGCTGCATAAAAGATGTTTTAAGATTTGCTAGCGTGCACAAAGCGTCAAGGTCTGTCACTGCTATAAACGAAATTACAGCAACATCACTCAAGCAACAACACCCCTGCTAACAGTTGTAAGAACGTTTTACTAACGTTTTCACAATAATGAAAAACTGTAGGACTGTTCAGAACACTTATATTTTTAAATAAATTAATAATAATAATAATATTTTTATTAATATAAAAAATATAATTAACATTATTGCTTGGTTATGCAAAACAAATGTTAATTGCTTACGTTTCCTGTATCTGTAACGCTTCTAAAACGTTACCCTAAAAACTTAAGAACAACATTTTTTTATATATATGATAAATAACGTTAAAAACGTTCTCATGAAATTACTGCAGGAATGTTTTTTGACAACTCCTGGAACATGTTAGCCAACACTGAAAACGTTCACTGTTAGCCCAGACTTCCTGTTTATCAGACAAGCGGCTTTTAGTTCTGGATATGAGCGGCGCTGCATCACTAATGATCTGTGAGTTTAGTCGGAGACGCTTCAGAGAAATGCAAATCAACTGACACCAGCTGTGGCAGGCAATTGGGTCTTATTAGAGCAAAGGCTATCATGATGACCAGGATATGAGAATTAATGTAATTTATGTCAAATCCCACATTTTATCCTGATTCACTGATAACGATGGAAATCTACAGAAGCCCAAATCTCCAGCAATCTTTCAGAAACGAGGTGTTTCAACCCCACGCGCCGAAACTTTTTGGTAATTATCAGCTCAGTTTAAATGAAGTGCTAATCTCTTCTCCCGCTAAAACTCTTTTGAGGGATACATTAAAAACAGGAAGTGCTGATCCGCTGAAAATTTCCCCGCACAAAGTAATGTCATCTACTGTGGTACCATTACTAAAGGAAGAATGCGCTAATGCTAATCGCCTCGAGATAAGAGCCGTTTTGCAGTTTTCCTGAGGATGAGGGCAAGCGGGTCAGACAGTCAGGTTTCAAGCATTTTATTAATATACACAAAATTGGTTTTGATCAGAAACCTGTACAAATATGAAAGTATTTGACAAATTGCCACTGATTAACTGTCACATTTTAAAAAGCTAAACTCAGCCCCAGCCTTCAAGTACACCAGACAGACTAATACTTCCATCTATAACAAATCTCTCCAGAGTATTGAACCTGAGTCAATGCTGTGTGATACAGACTGAACAGCCCTGCAAAAACTAAAGCCATAAAGCCTTGAACTTTGATCAATGGGTTAACTAAAAAACTATGACTGATCGACATTTGCCAAGTGTCTGATTTATCAGATTGATCTGTGTGTGAGTGTGTGTGTGTGTGTGTGTGCATATGTGAGTGTGTGTGTGTGTGTGTGTGTGTGTGCATATGTGAGTGTGTGTGCGTATGTGAGTGTGTGTGCGTATGTGAGTGTGTGTGTGTGCATATGTGAGTGTGTGTGTGTGCGTATGTGAGCGTGTGTGTGCATATGTGAATGCGTGTGTCAGTGTGTTGATGATGTGATGAAAAGAAAACCGGATCAATGCAGTGATCGATCGCCCGAGGCCTCTTTCATTCTCAGACGAGTGACATTCACGATTGATCAAGTGCGCCCAACTCCACGCTAGACCGAAGACATGAACTTTAGACAGCTCACGACACATACTCCATTAGCCGTGGTGCCAAAAACAGCATTCACATGTGTACTCGTGTTTGCGCGTCTGCGAATGTTTGTTGAAGGTTAGCGACAAGGGCAGGAAGACGTCCTGCTGTGACGAAGAAGGAAGCTCGGAGCTCGAGTGCGGGAAAGCAGCAGTACATTAAGGGGGAAGATTAGCAGAGGCGCATCGACAGGAAGCAGTGACATAGCACCGATGGTTAAAAGTCAATAGGCAAAAAGCTGAGGGGGCAAAGTTGAAGCGACATCAAACCGCGCAGCTGAATGCAGCTTTTGGCACACGCTACAGATAGTCCTATTTTTCACCGCACGGGTCTGCTTTATTCCGCTGACAGAGAAATGAATAGATGTGTGTAAAAACCCGAGAGATTTGCCAGTGGATTAATCCTTTCATTAGGGAAAGCGAGAAGTTAATTGCAGCGACAGCTGCGTTTCTCTGAGTTTACACGATTGACGTTTTTTGCACCGTCCCCTTTAAACGGAAAAAAGCAATTATCAATAAATGCAGGGCAATCTTCACATGATGAATCGCACAGAAATTAGCTTTTATTTCTCTTTTCTTTGGCCTCAAGGCGTGTTGGCAGCACAGGGCCCAGAGTGAGTTTCACGCGAGCCGTCACGCAAACGAAAATAAACCACTCGATAATGCTGTGGTGGAATGACAGACGCTGCGTAAGCGCTAGATCAAAGGTTAGCAAGAGCACCGTGCTGAAGATTGATGAAAAAGAGAGCGAGAAATAGAGAAATGGTCTAAGGTAATTACTTTGAGTACTGCTGTTGAACTGGTGAAAAGAATATTACGCAGAAAGTGAAAAGTTAGACTTACAACTATTCAAACATCAGGCAGATAATGAGATTTTAACGTGTGTCCAGAGAGCACTTAGCAAAGATGATGAAGAGCTGGTGGCAACCCAGGAAGAAACTGATAGAAACAGAAAAGAAAAGAGATGGTTGCGTCTGTGCAAAAAATAAGATAAGAGGAACTGTTTGTGTTGATCAATGTCTTACTGCTTAATAATAGACATAAATGGGCTTGTCGGAGGATATCAGAGATGACAATCTGACCTCAATACAAACCCGGGCTTGTACATATCAGCGCACAGCATACTTAAATGCATACTAGAAGCCATCTGCAAGAAAAAAAGAGGCATAATCATATGCATAAGACATCATAACATACTCAGGGGTGAAATTCACTAAGAATGGATTGTGGCAACCAATATCGCTGGTTATTTGCACGTACAGATTGCGTTGTTTTAGCACCTGATTCGCTGAAGGAATTATGCAAATTCTCCTCAACTCAATTTGCATCTTGCAGGTGGGTTCTGAGTACCAGATCTTGGGGAATGCAGTCTGCCACAATCACGCATATTTTGCTGGAGCCGTACAGCATCGTTCCACCACTGAAATGTTCTCATCCGCTCCTCATGCCTGGATATCTGCAGCGTTACTCAATCAACGCGGTCATCACAATCAATGCTGATAAGTAGCTATAATCGATAGATAATGCACACAAACAATTGCAACTCAACACATTTTGCAGGCAGTGTTAATTGCAACATGCCAATTATACGATAATATTAATAATATCAATTAATTAATTTTAATAATTGTGCCTCGCTGACGTCTGGAAATCAGGCATGAAACTAGAATAAGTCAAACTAAATGAATTTTAATTTACTCATTTTAGGTTGATAAATACCTTAATTGAAAATATTTCATTATTTAAAATGATTCCAGTGTAAATAACGTGATTAAACCGCATTTCATGCGTTGAGTGTGGCATCTGCACTCAGACACTGTCACAGTCACAACCGCAATAAATCCAACTATTTTTCCAGCTGATACTAGAAACACTGCGGTCTCGTTTCCTCATTTCCATCCATCTCTCTCATGCTCTGATTCTCACCCTTTTCCTGGTAAAGACAGCCATGACCCGGTATCATTCATGCTTTTAACAGCATCAGCCGTAAATGCGACAGACAGCATGTGTCAGATGACAGAATCCCACCCCAATCGTTCACAGCCACACACCCACCCGTCCACGTCACCACGCGTCTGCTGCCTACACACTGATTTACATCTGCATGTGTGTGTACTGCAAAATTGAAAGATATGGGGAAGTGAAACTTCATGTCATTGGCAGGAAGAGGTTTTCGCTCTGAGCTTTGACTGGGACATTGGTTATTGGCTGGGGGGGCGGTTGGAGAGGGGAGTCTGGTGATTTCACGACTGACTGGACAGGAGAAGAGGTCTATTTCTCTATTTCAGGACAAATATCTGAGTGCAGCTCACAGAGAAAACCAAACTAGCCTAAGTTTTAAACGAATCAGGCTAAAGCTAACGTTCAAATGCAAGAACCTCTTTTCAACCATAACCAAATTTGTTTATGTTACTGTCTCTTTAATACGATTCACTTACACAGCGTTCCTCATTTGCAAATGGCTTTGGATAAAAGCGTCTGCTGGATGATAGAAAATGTAAGTTATCACAAATACCATAAATATCTGTAGCCAGAGTCAACACCAGAATAGCATTTTATACAAAGCCTGTTTATTCAACAGCATGGAGCACGGGACTCCAGAGAGATATTTAAATTGTCCTTTCGACATGTGGCTTGTGGCAATATGTGTGTATCGCATTGCATTTAGCAGCTTTTATTGCACTGACGAGATCAATAAGAGTTTTCCGATCCCAAATGGGAAAAGAATTCCAATGAGCGTTGTGCGGCATTACAGCCCATGAAAATGATATAGAAACAGTGATGTATCACTTCTGAGCAAATTTCACCCTCGAGTGATTTGGACAGCCTTGCATGTAGGCGCCTACAAAACGTCTGATGTTTTCTGATCCTGATATTAGCCATGCTCTGGATGCATATAAACAGCACAGAATAAAACTGCATATGCGCTAAGGAAAGCAATGCTATGTCATGACTGAATCTCGTGATTACTTGAGCCAACACGCATTTTCTCCAGACACAGTCACTCACAACTTCTAGGAAACTGACTGTCGTGAAAAAAACAATGAAGCACTCAAAATTCAAGACCTACTTCAGATTAAGGTCACCACGTTTTTTACGATATAACCCATCGTAAAACATGCAATGCAGCAGAAAATGCGACACGTCAGACTAGCGGGTGAGATGAATCAATCAAGCTTTAGACGTACGAGCCTCTTGCAAACAAATGAAACGAAAATCACGCCTGCTTTTCTGCATCTACGCTTGATGTGAAGATGCCCACACACAGCATAAAACAATGTTACTTATCTCAACCTTTACAACAATAAAACTGTCGTAATTGGACGAGCGCTGTCAGCGTCAGATACTGCCCTCATCTTTTCAGCAGCAAAGCATTATGGGATTGTTCCCTCTGCCTCAGCCCGGCGTCTCCATCATTCTATCAGCCTCAATGTCTGTGTAAACTGAAATGGCATTACTGAGTGAATTACAGAGCATGACAGATAGAGAAATGTACTGAACCTTGTGTGTCAGGACGGCTGGTCTTTACGTGAGTGTGTCGGCATCCGTCATTAGACTGTCTGGCTTGAACGTTGTGATGCCTTTTCGTTCCGCCACGGAAGTTCAAACAACACCTTCATTTCATATCCATCTCCGTTGCTTCCTGTGAACTTCACAATATGGAGGAACGCAAACACATTTCGCCTTTGAACATCTAGTGGATGGCAGTTTATTGAGTTCCTCTTTTCCAAGCAGGATAAGCAATCACATTTTTATAATTTAAAGCTTTTTACGATTAATTCTTAAAAAGAAGCAAGAGTTAAGCCTGTCATTTGAAAAACAAAACCGCCTCCACTTTCTAATTGAAATGCATGATGAGCCTTTTTTAATAACACCCAATCTGCGGAAAAAAGGAAAATACAAGATTGTGAGACAGGATTAATGAATCAAAAAAGAAAAAAACTGACTCAATTAAGACTTTGGCAAGCAACAACTTTTTAGCAACAAACAAATCAAAGGCTAGAAAGTCCAAGCTAACAGGTAATGTTCTGAAAACGTTGTCAAACTTTCCCTAAATGTTCCCTCAAAGTTATCAAAAACATTCTTGCAGTAACGTTAGTAAAACTTTTCTAGTATTAAATATCATATAAAAACATAATGCTAACAAGTTTGTGGAATATTTTAAAAATGTTCTTCTAACCAAACAATAATGTTAATACAACTTAAAAACTTTACATTGTTAACATTCCTGAGACTTTGTTGCTTAATGCAAACGTCGACACAACCTAAAATTGTTAGTTGGGTTTTTAGGTATAAGGATTTAAAACACATATTGATAGTTGGAGAGAACTCACTGCAAATGTAATCAAGTGCGAAGGCCCAAACCACACACACACACACACACGTATACATCCCAGCAGTTGGCGACACCCTATTACAATTAAAATCACAAGCTCAGCGTTCCCTGGACCCAGGTATTGATGATTCATTTTACATTTTATCAGAGAAACAGGAGGGCTGTTAAAGGGGGATCAGTCAGGCTGTGGGCATATAGGGGGGTTTTCTAATTGCCTATTCATCAAAAGAGTTCCTCAAGTAGATCCAGCGCTGAAATATCACGCATGACAACTGAACCGCACTCCATTAATTACACTCCCAATGAACCAGGTTCACAACGCTCCTGTTCTGGTTATTAGAACCTCTCTCGCTCTCTCTCTCCACTGGAGTCTCACACATAATCAGAGTCACACTTTAACAAAGAGGATAATCATTCACACTGGTAAACAGAACTGCAGGAATAAATCCTCGCTTACACACACACACGCGCGGCCCGACTGACGATGCACATTTTCTAAATCAAATTGAAAAAAGTGGTTGAGGGTAAAAGGCTTGTTGCCACTTCAACACACTGTTAAACAATAGCGTGGGTGTGAGCGCATTGTGCCTTTAAACAAAAGACCATCAGAACAGAAACTTCTTTACAATAATGCCCTCTGTAAAAACAATTAAACAATCACTGACTTGGATCTCTAAAGAACTTGTGTACAGCAATACGCCTGCTAATATCCGCCTGTTGACATTCATTTTCCTAATAAACTTCAATAATTGCAAACGGTTCATTAGTGCAACTCAAAAACTTGATTGTCACCAAATGCACTATAAATGAAAATGCAATCACTTGCTCCGCCCCTGAAATGACATCACCGTTTGATTGGCAGTTCCTCCCTTCCAACCACCTGTCATACCTTCATTGAGCCAATCCTCTCTTGATGAAGAAAGCAAACTCCACCCTACATTTGCTTCTATAATATCCTGTTTCACACAGAAACACGCTGAACCAAAATGGGTTGTGAATGCAGTTTCGTGTTTATTTTGAACTTGCTGTGAAACAGTGTTGGGACACGACGCTACACACCATCTACCGTGTTTCCATCTATCGCTTCTTGATCTGCTAAATATTTCAAAGCTGTCCTACTTGTCCTAAACTTGTCCCCGAAAATCAGGGAGGACAAATGAAGCAAACATCACAGCTTTCCTTCCCTTAGAATTAATTTGGCAGTCAGAAATTTCATTTTAATACTTTCTTCTCTGTTCTTGTTTACGAAATTCTGCATTCATACATTTGTCAGAACGCTCTAATTCTCTCACGGCCACATCATACAATTACACTTGCTTCTGCCTGATTCCATCCCTGCTAGCAGCTGCAACAACTGACAAACTCATCTGTTTTCCCAGAGACCATATTGTAGCGTTAGCATGTACATGGAATATATTGTGCCTCAGGACTCTTCATGTAGGCAGTCTTTTCCAGAAACATTTTTTTGTACTGGCTGAAAGTCTCTTCACATCCTGATGGTGTGAAAATGGCTGAAATATTTATATATTTATTTATCTTCTGTGGAAAGAGAAAGAACCATAAAATGTTTAGCCAATCATTACATTTGGGCCGAATGTCAAACTAGATGTTAGCATACCCCTGCACACTTTTGGAAGAGCATTGCTTTGCAGAACGCTCTGAAGGGAGGGTGGGACGTCTTTACAGCTAGCTTGCTAATGCTAGACTCTCCAAAACTGCTCATCCCATCATTAACTATTTAAGCTCAGGGCCCAAACCTGGCCTGCCAACCAATGACTTTCAGTGCAGTTAAAGGGTTAACCGTGCTCAGAGACACACGCTCATGTAGCCTCTCCTTCAGGCTGAAGACTGATGAGGAAAAAAATCTTCAAAGCTCTAAACTGAGGTCTGCCGTGTTCGTTTGATGTGAAGATAATGATTAAGGTACACAGAGAGACAACATTTCTATTCAACCGCAAATTGGAAAGAGTTTCAGATTGAAGATTTGAAGTTTCAGAGAAGGTGAGGAAAGATCATTGTCAGGGTCACTGAAAGTTTGGTTTGTGGAGTCAAATGTGACATAATTGGGGCTTCAGGCATGGCAAAAAAAAGGGTAGCAGAGGTTTATAAGGGCGCAGGAAATGAAATTCTCAAGCTGCAGCTAGCATATCTGTCTCAGTTAGGGGAAAAAAAATGAAACAGGAAAGACCGTCTCTTTTCTACATTCCAATAAAACCAGGAAAATTGGTGGTAACTTGGTCATGTTCACGACTGGAATCAGTGTCTGTAGGAGGACAGCAAAGAGCTGACAGCAAATAAACAGGAGAAACCTCGACCATCCTTCGATATGAGGCAACATGGCAACCGAAAATGACATTTCACATTTAAAATTCGGCATAGCTGGTCAGGCAGCCGTCTCGCTGGTGATTTGTGCTCTTCCAGAAAGGCAGCGCTCGACTGTGTGAGGGGGGAACACATCTGTCTGTCTGTCTGATAAAGCGGATGCCAGTCCTTGTGCCACGGTGCGCTCTTCCCGTGCTTTAGGCCCTCCACAGCTATCAGTCCATCATTGTCATACAATAATTCTGTGTGTAATATCCGTCTAAGTCCCAGAGAAGCACAGACACTGACACACTGTGTCTGCAGTGAAAGCGTGTAAAACCCACTCAACATCCTGTAGAACAGGCCAATTTAACACAGGAATAAGCCAATTATCTTCGTAGAGACGACAAATTTACAATAGGATTTACGCAATTCCTGTCGGACGCCTGTGTCAGGGGTTGAGCTCCGATGCATTAGCCTCTCTCATGACCACACACACATTCCCAAGACAAAAATCTAACTTGGCACACACTCATAGAGGGACGTGAGCCTAACGCAAGCACCTGTAGCCCAACACACACATCCCTACGGCACTCTATAATGATTAATCCGCATTAATGAGATTTCCCAAGCAGTGATGAGAATGGTGGCACACAGCTATGAAACCCGGCTAACAAAGAATATTCTCAGAAGGTGGACTAAAGATCTCCCACAGTCATCAAAAAACATCCTTACAGTACCATAGAAAAGTAGAACTTTGTTATATTATATATAAAACCATTATTCTTAAATTCCCTTATAACCAAGCAAAAATTGACATTAATACAATGTCTAAAAACCTGGATGTTCCTAAAACGATCAAAATAACATTCTTGATACTTTCATTTTTACAATCTAAAACTGTTGGCTGAGAACATTGAGATCTACTGAAGAAGTCCACATTGCCTTTGGTTTAAAACATTTCAGAAATAATGAAAGATTTCTTTAGTTATGGGCCAAACCAGGCTGTGATTGCATGGTGTGAGACGCAATTAATTACCTCTGTGATGAATCGTAGCCTCCAACGACGTTCTGTCAGCGTCAGGAATTTTGGATCACAGTTCTGCAGTGTAACTGCTCCTACAACGGCCATCTAATGAAGAACCAATAAGAGCACAGCAACTGATGGTGTGTGTCTGTGCAAAAGAGAGACAGAAAGAGAGAGAGACAGAGAGAGAGAGACAGAGAGAAAGGGAGACATTAAGGTATGTTGCCTCTAGCTTGTCTATGCGATATTCAACTTTAATATCCTTTTATTTAGCATTTCAAACTACCAAAATGACCTCAAGTTTACTGTGACGAATAATCAGGCTGCAAATTCTCTCCTTCACACAGACACAACTGAATAAAAACATCTTTTTCTGACAAAATTTGGCATAAGGCAGTGTTTCTCAAACAGAAGCTCGATGCCCACAGGGGGTCCTCAAAAATATTTTAAGAGTGCTTCAAGAAGACCTGAAAATGATTTACAACAAGACAAAACAAGTTTTAAAATAAACAAAAACAGCCAAAAAGGTCAAATGTTTTTGCAAGGTATGTACATCTTTCTAGTCATGCCAAGCTCTTGAATGTTTTCCTGGGCAAAAATTGTGAGTGGGGGGCCTTTAAATATTGTTGTGGATAATGGGGGGGGGCTTTAAATCAAAAAGGTTAAGAACTGCTAGCATGAGGGATACTGTAAATTTTCTCGTCAATAAGAATGTCGATAGGTACCTAAGATGCATATCGTACAGTCTAACATTGATATTGCAGAGTTTGAATTGGCTTTGATCCAAGATTTTGTTGAGGTCGTATCATACAATCTGACAGGCAACAACTGTAATAGAGAAACAAACTGCGCCGTGCACAAGCGGGTTTAGTATTGAAGGAATGTGAAATCAATTTGATTACAATACACCACAGAAAGAGACTGGCACTAATCATGGTGTGGAATTTATAGCTGTCAGTCAAACGTTTGTCTGACTGTTAGAATGGCAGAAACTAATCAACATGATAATTTCATTCAGAGCTCCCAGTAAGATTAGACGACATTCAGACATGTTGAAACCGAGACCAGGATTTAAGATGAAGTTCTGACACGTGAAAGCTTACATGTCATTGGTCGGATGAGTCCAATTTGCCAAACAAGGGAAAAACATCATCCTATAGGACAACACACAAAGCCTTGCATTGTCATTGGAGGACATGCGGATTTAACAGATTAAATTAATTCAGATTAAGATTTAGATTAAATTCCATAAGAATTCATTGTGGAGAATATCCACTGTGTAAACAGGTCTTACAGGAATACTTCAGAATAATGCAGTTTTCCATGCTACGTATCAGTAAGAAGCACTTACTGCCACTGGCTCTGAAAAGCACAACTGCCTTCCACAATATATTCAGGGGAAAATAAAAATAAGAAACTGTTTGAAGTACATCACAATATTGAGCTGTTGACTGTTTCTCTGCCCAAATGCAAGCAATTCATATTTGCAAGACGGAGATATTGAAGACAGACTGCATTTGATCATTCCCCCTCATTCTGTCAGACGGAAAAAAATTAGGTTGTAATAACGTTTCCGTAACATTTTATTTAAACATTACTGCAAGAACATTTTCACTAACTATGAGAAAACATTCTAAGGGAACTTCCTGTTACCTTGATTTTCTCTTTTAATAAGAAAATATAGAAGCTGAATGAATCTCACGCTTTTAAACCTTTACAAAAATGATGCTACCTTAAAAAAACCTTACAAAAGATGCTTACGTTCATTATATAAGCACAATAAGCAGGCTTTTGTCTATACTTGATGCTAAATGTCATGTCAGAAAGATGTGGAGCAATCTGTTACTGTCTATATAGACAAATTGCATAATGTTAATCTGATTCGAGTTGCCAAAGATGGACCTACGCTAGCTTTAATACTCTCTTTAACGTGGTCTCTGGGGGGCTCTCATCTGATAGAGCTTGTCGACATTATATTACACAACAGCCTGCTGTCTAAAGCAGCCCTTCAGAGGATCTCAAATTCCTCATTATATAGATATATAAATGCCTGGTCTCCAAGGTTGTAATTTTACATTACATTCAAATTAAGGAAAAAATGGATCTACAACATAAACCACAGACCAGTGAAATCCAGTCCGGTTGGCCCACTGTCCTGAGTTTAGCTCACGCCCTCAATCAGTCACACCTGAATGAGCTACGCGAGGCCTTCAATGCTTGGAAATTTACAAGCAGGTGTGTTTGATTATGGCTGGAACTAAATTTTGCAGGACAGGGGACCTCCAGGACCAGCGTCGAAAACCCTGACATAAACACACTTAAACTATTTTTCTCTCCCTCACCATCTCATTTCTTCCCATGATTCCACGTCCTTCTAACACATCCTTGCACTTTTCTACCACTCTGACTGCTGTAAATTAAAGTTATGCCCATTGCCACGAGTCAGACAGTCTTAGCAGTATCTCTCTATTGCAGTTTCCTTTCAAAGAAAGCTGTTGTGTCACACACAACTCTTTGAGCCAGCACATATAGTCTATTACAGCATGTTTTTTTTCATCTTTTCTCTCATTCTCTCTCCGTCTCTACTTCTCCCTTTGGTAAATGCAGGGGCTCCTTGGGTGTAAACAATTACAAGCTTATTGCTGACACAGATTGCTGTAGTCGTGTTAAATAAAATCAGAGGAGTGTTCACCCAAACTGCAAGCTGCTTTCTGCCTGGCCCGTTTTGTAACACTGAACCTCCCCTCGCTGAAGCTTAGCCAAGCTGAAAGGGATTTTAGGCATCAAGCTTTTTTCTTCATACACTTACACTAAAAACAAACAACAAAAAACTCCTGCGGTATCTGTGCCCCTTTGATAGCGAAATCCATCAAAAGGAATTCATTTTGGACCCGTAGAAGTCACTCTGAAAAAAATTAAAGACGGATAAAGTGGCGGAAAAATCAAGGACAATCAAGGAAAATAACGGCACACCATAAAGCCAAAGAAGATGCAGAAACGCGGTCAGGGTGTCTTAAAAACACTGCATGCTTTTTGTGTTGTAAAATTGCAGCAGACATTTTATGTTTATATTTTAAAGTTTATTTTCTGATCCTCTTTGGCTTTTTTTTACAAGCATCTCTGTAAGGTTTTCCTTTGTCTTCCTGTTATTTTTCTTGCCTCAGCCAGTGGCAGAACACAGAGGCCTGTAAACTCTTTTTGTGTTTCAAGTAATGAGGCAGATGCCTAGAAGTTGATTTGAGAGACCTGGAGGTATTGTGACACACTCGTATCATTTAAACACTAGCTCAGCCCTGTGCCACAGTTATATCCAACCACGGAGCCATCAACCAGAGCTAGTGCATCCGTATGGTGACACTAGCATACGCTGGCGACACAAATCCACAATCTGCTAATCATCCTGATACAAGCCTGATCAAACCAAGCTATGATAATTATTTTGTCCCTCAGTTAAAGGTGAGCTGCATAATTGCTGTGCCTCTAGCGACACCATGCAAAACTGTGAAAATGATGACTTTTTCAAACAAGCTTCTCCAACATCCACCTGCCACCGGTCAGATAAACAGATAGTTCCTCCCTGCCACTGGCTCAGCCAATAGCTGTCGGATGGGACAGGTTGTTGAAAAAATGAGCAATGTCATTACATTACATTACAAACACCACAAAACCAGTGTTTAGGCTTTTAGAGCAAAACAACACATCGACTGTTTATGTATAGTTGTTTCTACACATTACACTGAGATATGAGACAGTACATACACACCTCAGCCTTTATAGATATTATATGTCCATGTTTTAATGTGTCACCCCCATTTCATTACTCCATCCTCAACAAATTAAGTTACTTAACCGTTTCATTTGCCTTTGAAACTACATGTCCTTATCTAATCTTATTTCATTTCTGACTGTGGTTGAATGACAAGATTAACAATATACCATTAAATCAATCTATACATCTATACATGTCTTCTGTGTCCCGGGCATCTGCAACCTCCACGATTAGGATAAGATGCAAAGCGCTATACGTTTAAAGCAGCAGACGCGGTCTGCGCACAAGCTCAGACACCCACAAATAACCGGTGACACAAATGTGATACAATCACATCCACGCGCACACATCACATGCATAACTCAAAACCCACGGGTGATGAATGCAGAGAGCAAATCTACCCACTCCCAGCGAGGATAAACCCAACAAAACAAACGTCTGTCCTACTATGAGGGCATTCGCGCTATTAACATATTTGGGGAAACACATGGCACGAGCAGCGGCGCGTACCATCCAGCCCCACGGCGCGCGCGCTCACGCGGAGCCAGACTCACTTTGCTCCTAAAAACATTATTAGTTATTCAAATGAGTGCCATCAATGAAGCCACGGGATCCTGATGGGCGTCGTTAGGGACGCGATGACCCTCTAATATCTGCCCCGAGAAAACCGGGGTGTCGGTGTGTGGACACCGTTGCTGCCCCGCGACTCCCCGAACAGCGACAGACAGAAGCGCGCGCGCCATCTGCTCCAACTCCGCGCGAGCGCAGTCGTGTAAAAGCTCCGAGTCTGATATTTAATAACTCATATGTTCACATATATATGAAGATATATCACCGCTGCTCGCCTGTTTCGCTGAGAAAACCTGCTTAAACCACCCGGTTCGTGCGTAATACTTTATTCCATTACGCACGAAAGGACAAACCGGAGTGTTTTTGTTACTTAAACTTGCCTGCGTTGGTTGATCTAAATGTTTCTCCAAACAACCCAATAACAGACTTTAAATGCACGCTGCTGAACGCATATAGGCTCAAACTGGCACAAAAAGACCACGTTTGCGCATCCACGCGCATTTACAGCCCAAATAACCATTTAGAAAGAGGCACTTTTGAAATGAACTAAACGAAATCTAAGCACCACAACTAAATTATTTGCGCTATTCAAATGACTGCGTTTGAATCCGACACTCAGTACATGAGACTCAAGACATCTCACAAGACATGTTAAAATATACAGGAGATCTCCGTCTTCAGACGCGCTTTGATACCTCGCAGTAAATTCGGTGCGTTTCTAAGCCCGCAGGCGCCCGTCTGAGTGTCAATATAAGGATAAAAATGAATTTGTACCTTTTAATGGCGATGATCTTCATGTGTGGACTTTCTTTCCCGGGCTGGATGAGTCTGTCGCTGTTCAATGACAAGCACTGAGTCAAATACGAACAGGAAAAACGCTGTTATCGCATCTCTCTCTCCCTCTCTCCCACACTTCTCCCATAATAAAACGCCTGTTTTAAAATCCCTCATCACGTACTCACTCCCTCTCAGCAGTGCTCAGCCCGCAGCCCATCACAACAATCATGACAACTATCCCCATGTATCATTTAAACAAAAGCATTCCCACAACCAGGAAAACGTGCCATTTAAACCACCATCACTTCCTTATTATGCTGATAGACTGTGGATGGCAGCTCAGTGCTCCGTATTTTGGCCACAATAAATAATTTCCTTTTTAGAAAGAGACAGTAGAAGAGAGAAAACTACGTGAGTCCAATATCAAAAAGACTGTCCCTCCTCCGCCATAGAAAGAGAGGAGAGCCAATGGAACTCAAAGCATGGAAGGATGTATTTACCCACTGGGAATTACTGTTTTCTTTCTATTGTGTGTGTGTGTGTGTGTGTGTAAGTGCGCATGCATGTGGTTCTGATAGGTTCTGTGGTTCTGAAGGTGCCGTTTCACTTACCCACATCATTCTGCTCCTGAGATTCACCTTTATATCCCACGGTCGCTGGAAAACACTGTTGCACATCATCCCAACAGCACAAAGATTTCAGTTTTATCAGATACTGTATTTAAAGGCAGGGAAGGCAATCTGTTCAGTTTTGCTGGGCTGGCTAAAAGTCTTTTCACATACTGATAGCAATCGCTAAGTGGTCTGAATACATGTATGCAATCATGTATCTACTGCAGAAGGCACAGATTTAGTAAATGATCATCCAATCATTGCATTCGGTCCAAATGCAATGATAGGATGTCGTGCTTGCCTGCGTATCTGCATCCCTCAGCGTACTATTGGAGGACAGCGCTCTGAACTGAGGGCGGGATATCAGGATTTCACAACTAGGTTGCTGTTGCTGCAGTCTTCAGAATTGCCTATCCAACCTTTAAAAAGGATAGTTCACTCAAAAACGAGCATTCTGTCATGAACTTTACCTCATGTTGATCCAGACCTGCATGACGTTTCTTTTGTGGAGTAGAAAGAATAAGTTTAGCAGAACCTCAAGTCGTTTCCTTTCATGCAGTGACTGTGGATGGGAACCAGATGATGTTAAGCTTTATAAAGGACAAAAAAACACCATAAATGCGTTATACAAAGGAGTCAATACCACTCCAGGCTCTCTAAAGGCATACAATATAGCTTTGTGTGAGAAAGATTCAAATCAAAGTTGTTATGCACTTAAAATCTTGCCTCAAAACTCTTGCTCGACAGCCACGGCCACCATTTTTTACACTGTATGGAACAGAGCATTTTGGCTATAAATAACCCCCGTGTTCTACAGAATAAAAGTCATATAGATTTCAAAATACATGCCAACAATGACAGAATGTTCATTTTTGGCTGAACTTTTTCTTTACCCAAAGGAAACAATGACATCTAGACAGATACAGAAAGATGTGAGGCACCTTACAGCCAAGAAAACAAGAGACAAAATTGCTGATGTCACCCGTCCTGCATCTCCGATGAGCACGTTGTCTTTTTCCACCTATACCTGTGGCTGCCGGTGACAACACCGTGGCTTTTCCCATACGGCCTCCTGGCTCTCATCTCTAGCTGACATACACCATTTGAAGTGTTGTCCTGTGCATCATCTACACCGCGCCAGACAATAACACAAACACGCTTTCCCTCACATTTGTGCTAGCGTGTGGGTGTGTGGACGCGTTTGATCCAGGCATGGTTTGTTGTTGAGAGGGTGACACATTTAAAAAGTTTGGTGCGTGTGTGCGAGCGAGGGGTGAGCAGGATTATTTGCGTTCGAGCGGTGGGTTGTAAATAATAAATGCGTCGGTGCCGACCTCTGTGAAATATTTTCCTCCTGTTTTCTTCTCTTCCCAACAGCTATAATACTCTTATTGGGTCTCTTGCTCTAGCAATTGCTGTTGTTATATTGACCGGTTAGAGAGGAACAGACAAAACACGTTTCACAACCCCCTCCCTGTTCCCCCTTCACTTTAGTGAACGCTTAGAAGAAATCTCACCCCCTCCAACACTCTTAACCAAGCTGACCTGTCTCTTGACCCTCTGTGGCTCTCAGACAGAGCCAGAACCTGCTGATGGCGGCAGAACCGATGGTCATCAGGTCAGATCTCCTCTGCCGTGGTCACACCGCCGCAACAGCTCTTGGACTCTCATCACAGCAAACAATTTTAGATTGTAATAACATTTCCCTGGCATTTCCATTAAGGAACAACAATGATGTTATTTGATGCTGTTGAAGTACTAGGAACATTCAAAACATCTAGCTTGTTATGAGAACATTATTTAAAATCTGCAACACTTTTTAAACATACCACTAATTACTCAAGTAAAAAAATGAACTACTTACAAAAAACATTGCATTGCACAGTTACTGCAAGAATGTTTTGATAACTGAGAAAACATGCTTTTAAGTTCAAACTAAATAATGAATTCTTCATTTCTTTATCTTTCATTTACAGCGGGATAAAAGCTTGTGCGTGCTTATGAGTAATAAAGGTAATTTTCTGTAGCTATCAATTTTATCTGCATATTATCTGCCACACAATCACTTCATGGTAACGATAAAAACAGTGCTGGTAATCATCATTAACTGAGCCAGGAGAACCATCCACACTAAATACGAGGAGGATTTTACAGTTGTTTAGCTAAATATTTAGAGATGGAGACAGATGGATGAGGAAGTCGTAAAACATTAAAGTTCTGATAAATGTTAGATACTCACGTCTTTGTAACGCGACAGCCTTGATCTCTTGTTCTTGTCATGTGAAAACATTTTAGACAAATTAGCTGCTGCAGATATTGCATGTAGAAGTTCTCCAACGAGGCCCATTTTCTTCTGGGTTTATGGGCTGCCTTGCTAATGCGCTCCATCTCGCACGGCAGGCAGGCCGAGAGGGGTGCAATTTAAGGTGTATTCAAGACTTCAACTGCCTAGAATAAATTGCTATCTATTTTCCTGACATCTGGTCTTTTAGAAAGATCATTACTTTGATCTTTTTAGGCACTTTCTGTGAATGCGGTACACTTTGCTGTCCTTTGACTTTTTTTAAAGCGTCAGAGACATGAACCTCATGTTTCGATTTGTTTCTGTCTTTTGTTGCCAGAACTACTAGCATGAAAAATATATTTAAGCTAATTACACTATTGTGGCCCACAAATTGCAAAAAAAACTTGATTTTCATTTGAACGCCCGTAGATTCAAATCAGTCCCATTGACATCTGTCATAATTGACATGTCATGTGGCAATTACATGAATTTTAAGACTTTATTGACTATATTAACACTATTGTATGGCTCTATAATTAAATTTGGACTCATTTACCTTCAATATATGGAAACATGTCTCCAAGCAATTGTGTCCTGCAGAAAACAAGTTCGGAAAGACACAGTGAGTAAATGATGACTCTCAATGCAAGCCATGGACCACAACTACATCACAAACTCACTCCTCAACTTCCCACATTCACACCTGAGTCTCTGGGACTGGAACATCAAACGCAAACATCTAACACACACACACACACAAATCTGATGTTTTCATTCCTTCTCATATATATTTCCCATGGATCTCTCTCTCCAACCCTTCCTTCTCTTCTCCTCTCTTCTTCTACCAGATGGCTGACCCATCTGCTCTCTCTCTCTCGCTATCCTTGCCTTTACCTCTATCTCCATCTCTCCTGATACCCCTTGGCTTTTGGAGTGTAGGTCCAAACCACACAGTTCATACATTTCATAAATGTCAGAGTCACACCAAATTAACCCCAAGGTTACACACAGACACCATGGCCTCAAGGAGTGGAGAAGGTGAAATAAAGAGAAAATAATCTATGTTTTCAATCTCGATTCTTTATCTCAGACTCCCTTGTGTTGGGTCACGCCGCATATTTCAAGCGGTGTGTTTGGTTATATGCCGATATGATCACAGTGAGATTTTCCATCTCTGCCAAAATGTCTCTCTTTCCCCGCTTTAGCCCTGATAATCCTTCTGTGCAAGTAGTGGTTTCAGGCTACATTCAAAGGTTGTTTCAGAGTAACATTTTTTTATTATTCCACTTTTTGTCCCTGAGGTCCACTTGATGTTACTAAAGTTTCTGTGTGCCAAAAACAAAAAGCAGTAATTTAGTTTAAAATTAACATTTTCCACCATCTCTCTTTCTCTCTCTCTCTCTGATCCTTCAAATGTATTATTTTCAAACCCTTGTACCTTTAAGAAATGCCCCTTTCACATTGTGAAATGAGAAACAGTGCTGTGTTGTAATAACATACGGGCTTTGGGTTCGCTCTTGGGTCCAATATAGTTTTTAAAGACCCATCCTTCAACAACAGCTTCCTGGCAATATCTGCTTTACATTGTTACAGGTTCAAAACAAAAATCTATCTGCAGTAAAACATAACACACATAAGCAGTTAAAGTCAGAGTAAAATTATCTGTGACTTTCTTGTTTCAAACATTAGAAGCCTTTAAAAAGATAGAGCACAGAAGTCCGAGGTTTAAGAAACTTTCTTTGTGCTTTTTCTCAATAATAATGTATTTATCTGCATGACATTATCTTCTGCTAAAAGCTGATCTAAATGAGGTCGTACAGTTAAATCATACCTGCTTGTTAGCCGCATGCCATCACAATCATCCACTTACAAGCAGTTCCAGCCCTTTAACACCTGCGACAATAATGCAACACGATGGACAGAGGCCACTCGCGTACCCTGGAGGCACAATTTCATTAGCATTCGGCATGACTTACAGACAGCCCCCAATATGGAGCAAAAACCACCTGGGCACCACCTTACCACCATCTTCTGTATCTGCTCTTGCTGCCGTGAGCAACGCTCCAGCTGTGATGAGCATATTGGGGGAGGAGGAGGATGAGGGGTATGGTGAAGCAGGGGACGTCTGCCCCTTCATCTCTGTTCCCACGCTGACGCATCAGTTAGGCATCTGTAGGCGCTCAGCTTGTGGCTTGGTATCCAGCCCAGACCTTATGGCGTCCCCGGGAGCGCCCAGATTTGCCAATTAATAAGATGAAAACCAAGACTACATGGGCACCAACACAGGGAAGAATTACCAGAGTCAGGTGATGCAAACAAACAAATGATCGCATTAATTTAGAGAAGAGGCAAACGCGGGGCAGGCTGTAAGCGGATGAAGGTGCGCGCGGCAGGTCGCGTGATAGAGAATGATTGCGCGTGTTTTACACGACACTGGGACTTGGTAAAACTAATTAAGGCTGCAAACGGAAACAGTGACACCGGCTACGGTGACAAGCTGCGGTAAATAGCAGATTACCACTCACTCTGTCTTTATTAAAACTCATCTCTCAGAAAGGGACACGGCTGTCATTGCGTACGCTCACTGCTAAGTGCTACACGCGCAATCTAACGTGTAGCATTGTTTTACAATTAATTACCACACAGATGCACCGCCAGACACTTAATATGTACTAATAGGGTAAATAGATAGAGAGCTGAGAGAAAACAACACCCTGCATGAATTTTCTTCGTACCTACAGGGGCAGCAGCCCAGGGCTTCTGCTAAGCCCTACAGACACACTATCCGGGCGATACAAGTAATAACCCTGTCCTTGATTTACTGAATCTGATGATCCGGCGCTTGGCTACATAAATCCTCTCAAGGTAAGACTGGCTCAGAAACTTGATTGGGGGATTCTGTCTTAAGTAGTTTCATGGGGCAAAACAAAGACATTCTTTTACAAGAGAAGAACTTCACTAACAAAAAAAGTTACAATCTCAGAATATAGTCCACATTAAAAATTCTAGCAATCTAAATATATTTATTCAACTATAAATGTAACTATAAGAACTATAAGTATAAATAATGTATACACAAATGTATACATTCTGCAATCTTTATAAATTAAAAGTTGTTATAAATAATACTGATGCTACACTTGTGTATGAGTGTCATTGCATTAGATAGCAAATATTTAACCAACTGACATTAAGTAATATAAAATAATAAAATAAAGATTATATTATGTTACATAGAAGGAGGTTTCTTTGGACTTAAATAAGTTTAAAAAACATAAAATAAGGCAAGACTATTTGGACACATTCCAATTGTCAAACTTACTAGTCTATGCGATGAACTACAACTGTGGTCACTCTAGGGCACCAGTGTGAACTCGGAAGATAACAGACTTCATACATACACTGAAAATTGCAGCTCAGTCCAAAAGGAATGTCCAAACTTTTCTAATTTTCCACTGATGTTGAGAGGAAATCTGTGAATGAAATTACTGTAAATCAAGGCACAGTTTGTAAAATGGGGCTAAACACTATATACACTCAAATAACAAACAGCACAGACATTTAAAATAAACAGACATGCAACAGACAATGTGTAGATCTTTTTAACCCAGGGTTAAAAACAATGCTTC